>CM076583.1:201700824-201988651 GCA_034641835.2 Pinus albicaulis
ATTTAGTTTTAATTTCACCGTATTTTAGCCTAGGAAAAGGACGGTCATTGAACCGAATCCTTAATTTTTGTAATAAACTATTTTTAGAGTTAGTTAAGTAGTATTTAAACCCCTCTCATGCATTTAGAGAGGGGTCCTGGATCTTAATATTTTTGGACTTGGAGATTGCATTTCTTGACCCCATTGTCTTATATATTTTTTGAATGACCATCCAATACTTTTCTGCGTAATCATTCGAAGTGTTACTTAAAATTAATGTTTTGCATTATAGTTACTGGATAGAGTATCAGATTGCATTTGAAGTCATCAAGATGAACAAGGTATTTCTATCTGTTTACTGTTGATCTCTTTTGTTTTATGATATTCGTTTTAAAATTGCTATCATTTATATGAATATTGGTTTTCACAACGTTTCCTTTTATATATCATTTCTGAGTATAATTGAAACGTTATTCTTCATAGTTACATGTAAATGGTATACAATGATGAATGTAATATGTTAATATAAATCTGTTTAATTTCTTAAACAGAGTTATCTTTATTTGTTTCTGCACATTTCAATTTAATTAATAATACATTTTCATGGTTATTGTTGAATTGGAACAATCTTAAGTTGTATTCACATAAAGTTACCCGGGTTAATGTTAGAATTTCTTTATCAGTATTTAGCTTAAATTAGATAGTTTCATTTCAGTTAGTTTAGTCCCATTTCCACCCATCCAATCCAATCCATTTAGTTACAAGGAAACTGGTCCTTTAAATCCAGTCGGAGCCACCATACCAAACGGAAAAGGAGCTGTCTTAAGGTCCCGACCGGGTGGTTTTCCCCGATGTTTGAAGCAGAGATTTTCTAGGCTTCAACATTTTTGGTGCTAGAAGGAGGGCATGAGCTATGAATGGCGAGTAAATCTTTATCCACAAGCCATTCTGAGAGCAAAACGCCCTCATTAACTTCTTCAATTTCTTTTGAAATTCAGAATCCAAGAGAAGAAATTGCAGAAAATATTCAGACACCCACTACCAAAATCTTAAAGCATTCAGACAAACAAAATCCTGAGTCTCCTGAAGTTCAAGATCTAATTCATAAATTGAAAGGGTTCTCATTATCTTTAGAAGAGTCTGAAATATCTGAAGGTAGTGTAAGCTCAAAATTTATTCCTTCAAAACCTCTTACTAGGTTGCAAAGTGAAAAACTTGGTATTTCTCCGAAAGAATTTCCTTTACCTAGTAAGGGCAAAACAAAAAGAATTCAATCGGAAACAGAAAGTGATACAAGTTCATCATCTCATATTCAATCACCTGTTTCCAAAACCACAACTCAACAAAGTACAGTTGTTTCGTCATCATCTCCACAAACATCTTCTACTCAATCCTCATCAATCTCAACATCATCTATTCCAACCACTTCAATTCAAATACCACCAGTTTCTGGTATTCCTCCAATAATCATCCCAATAATGGCATAGAGACCATGGTCTACTCTAGGAGTAGTCAACATGGCTGCACCTTTACATGATTTACCAGACAATCCTGGAAAATGGCTTCCAAAGTTTAGCCCAGATCTTAACATTCAAGCTGAAGAACATATCAATAATTTTATGCTAGCTATTAATTTGAATGGAGTCATACATGAAGATGTTGTAGTTAGATTATTCCCATATACTCTTCAGGGAGTAGCAAGATCATGGTATTTTTCATTACCATCAGGATCTATAACAAGTTGGGACATCTTTGTAGATCATTTTTTGACCAAATTTGGAGATGATCGATCAATTGCAACTTTACTCAATGATCTCTCAAATTTGAAAATAGAACCCAAGGAACCTATAAAAGAATTCAATTCCAGATTCAACAAACTCTTGAACAAAATTCATACAGATTCACAACCTAGTGAGCAAGTCAGAATCGAATGGTATATAACTGCCTTACCCTCAAACATAGCAATTTTCATAGACAGAGCTGCAAAGCCTACATTGGCTGAGAATATGAAAGAAGCTATTGCAGTAGAAAAACGTATCACTTCTCTGGAAAATAAAAATGCTATTGAAGAAAGAACTAAAGCAGCCATCAAAAGATGATTCAAAGTAAAAGAGACTAAAGATCCATTAATATGGAAGTTTGACAGAAAAGCCCAAAACCATGTCAAATGAAATGGTTAAAATGAAAACAATTGGCTATGAAATTCTACCAAGAAACCATTCGAAATTTTTAAGAAACCAAGTTGAATTCAAACCTCCTAATGTAACTTCCCAGCAAAGAGTTAGAAGAAGAAGAGAATAAAGAGACATATCTATATTTGATCAAGAAGACGAAAATGAAGAGATAGCTGAATTAAATGGAATGTGGGATTTTATTCTCCCTAATTCTGATAGTGAAGAAGCTATGCCTGTAAGTACTAGGAGTAAATCTACAGCAGAACCAGTGCAAACAGTTCCGAAAAAGAAAACTACAACTCCAAGTACCAAAGACAAACCCATTGTAAATAAAACTTCTCAATTACCTACTCAAAATCAGCCATCTTCTTCTAATCCTCTCACATCAACAACGAAAACTTTAGTAGTGTCAGATCCTATGGAATACAATATTGTTGAAGACATGAAAAAGATTAAAGCTAACATTTCCTTACATGAACTCAGCAAACTGAAACACCAGAAAAAGTTGCTATTGAAAGAATTAAATGCTACACCAATTACTCCTTTACCAAGTGGTGTAGTTGCAAAAGCAGCAAGAGGAACTGGTAAGCCACCAGATAAGGTAGATGCTACTGATACTATGCTCATTGGGGAAAAATCAAATTCTCAAACTCCTCCTTTTCTTTTGACTTATGAGATGTACAATAAAAATCTGCACAATTGTTTGATTGATTCTGGAGCTTCCTCCAATATAATGCCTACTTCTGTCTGTGCTAAATTAAATATTGAACCACAGAAATCAGTCGTTCATATCGTTTAGTTGGATCGCTCTAAAGTCCAAGTGGTAGGAGAAATCAATTCAGTTACTATCAGATTAGCCTCAGATCCTAGGATTGTCCAAAGAATTGATATTCTAATTGCTGATATTCTTGAATTCTATGGATTAATCTTGAGCAGGGACTGGTCTGCTAAGCTTAACAGTTATATCTCAACCGATTATTCACACATGTGGCTTCCCTACAAAGGGAAACAAAATCAAATCAAAATTGAACGAGAAAAACATATGATGCACACTGTCACTGATTTTGAACAACCTAATGAACCTGTATCATTCAACAACAACATTCTTGGAGGTTATTCTGCTGAATCATTCCTTGGAAATTTCAAAGCTCCTCAATCACTGTTTTCTGTAAATACTTTTGTTTTTCAGATAGAAAAATTTTCACAGTCTCATACTTCTAGAATTGTAAATATTTTGGATGTAATTATAGATAAGTCCTTATTTTGGTCATTATATTTTGATGGATCGAAGTCTAGTGATGGAGCTGGAGCTGGATGCATCCTAATTGATCCAAATGGGGAGAAAACCATTCTGTCATGTAGATTAGAATTTGAGTGTACTAACAATACCGCAGAATATGAAGCCTTGGTTCAAGGACTTTATAAAGCTATAGGGTTAGATGTTAAATACTTGAAAGTTTTTGGTGATTTCGAAATTGTTATTAAACAAGTTAGGAATACTATTCATTGCCTTTCAGGACATCTTAAACACTATCAAACCCTAGTACAAGACCTCACCACTCATTTTTTAGCATTCAATATTTCTCCTATTCCTAGGAATCAGAATACATCAGCTGACTTGTTAGCTAATGTTTCATCTAAACTCTTACCTACTGAAGATTGCAGTCCTGATAGGTTTTCTGTAGAATTGATTTTTCACCCATCAGTCCCAGATAATGTTACAAATTGGAGAGTATTCTATCATGATCAAGATATTCTAAATTTCATGACTTCAGAGAAATCATATGATGAGCAAATTATTGATGAAGATGATCATGATTTACAAATTTCTTTAAAAGGTAATGAAAACCCCATTCCAAAATCTGTTGTTAAATTAGAGGATTTATATGACATTAGAGACAGATTCAAGAAAGTTACTAATATGAAACTTCAAAGCTCAAATTTGAAGTTTGAATTAGTAAATCTTGGTTCTGATTCTAAACCTCAAAATGTTAACTTAGGACTCAATTTAACGCCAGAGGAAAGGAATGCATTCATTAAACTGCTGAACAAGTACAAAAATGTTTTTGTTTGGAATTACGATGATCTAAAAACATATGATACCTCGATTATTCAACATACAATTCCAATGCTTCCTGATATTAAACCAGTTCAACAGAAGTTGAGAAAGATCCATCCAAATCTCGAAAGTCAAATCAAATCAGAACTTAATAAACTTTTGAAAGCCAAAATCATTTTTCCAGTCAGGCACTCTAATTGGGTTTCCAATATGGTACCTGTAAGGAATAAGAATGGTGATATAAGAATCTGTATTGATTTCAGAAATTTAAACAAGGCATGTTTAAAAGACAATTTCCCATTGCCAACTATGGAACAGATACTTCAAAAGGTAGCTGGTTCTGAACTTATGTCTTTTCTCGATGGATTTTCAGGCTATAATCAAGTTTTAGTTCACCCAGATGACAGATTGAAAACAACTTTCAGAACAAAATGGGGAACTTATGCTTATCAGAAAATGCCTTTTGGTCTAATAAATGTAGGAGCAACTTTTTAAAGAGCCATGGACATAACATTCAAAGGCCTGATCAATAAATCAGTTGTTGTTTATCTTGATGACATAACAGTATTTTTAAAAAAGAGAACCAATCATCTACATGATTTAAAACATATATTTGAAAGATGTAGAAAGTTTGGTATCTCCTTGAATCCCAAGAAATCTTTCTTTGCTTTAGATGAAGGAAAACTCTTAGGATTTGTTGTGTCAAAAGATGGTATATATATTGATCTAGATAGAGTGAAAGAAATTTCTGATATTTCCTTACCACATAACAAAAAATCCATGCAATCATTTCTTGGACAGATCAATTTTGTTAAAAGATTTATTCCTGATTTTTCTTTAATTGTCTTACCTATGCAAAATATGATTAAGAAGAATTCAATATTCAAATGGACGCATAAATAAAAAGAAGCTTTTGATTCAATCAAACAAGCAATCATTAATGCACCAGCATTGAATACCCCGTATTTTTCTAAAGATTTTACTTTGTATACTCTGGCCACTGAAACATCTTATGCAGCCGTTTTAACACAACTCAATGATCAAGAAATTGAAGCACCTATTTCTTTCTTTAGCTCGAATATGCAAGGAGCTGAGCTTAATTATTCCGATGTTGAAAAACAAGCCTTTGCTGTTTTTAAATCAATCAAACATTTCAGACCTTTTTTCTTGAAAACACATACAAAATCATTGTCCCATTCTCTGCAGTGAGGCAATTATTAATTCAAAAAGAAGTAGGGGAAAAGAGAGCTAACTGGGTAACAACCTTGCAAGAATATGATATTGATATTAAACCAACTAAGATTGTTAGAGGACAAGGTTTTTGCAGATTATTGGCAGGAGCTCATAACATACCAGAAAATCAAGATTCAAATCAAGATATTCAAGTAAGTCAGATAAGTGTTACAAATTCCGGATCTCAGTATGATGATCTTATCTATTACTTAAAAAATGGGTATGCTCCTTCTAATATTAGCTATAAGAGGAAACTTGCTTTAAGGTTAAAGGCTATTAAATACCAGATCATTGATAATGTGTTATTTAGAAAAAATTATGATTCAATTTTATTAAGATGTTTGGAAAAGACTGAAGCTGAAAAGGTTTTGCAGGAATTGCATGATGGACCAGCAGGAGGTCATTTTGGAGGTGATACCACGGCTCACAAAATAATTCGTGCTGGTTATTACTGGCCTACCCTTTTTAAAGATACACATGATTACGTAAGGAAGTGCCAAATTTGTCAAACTGTAAGTGGAAGACAAAGGAAACCAGCTTTTCCTTTGCAACCAGTAACTATTGAGCAACCATTCGAACAATGGGGGCTTGACATTATTGGTGAGATAGTACCTCATTCTTCCAAACAGCACAAGTACATCCTTACTGCAACTGATTACTTTAAAAAATGGGTAGAGGCAATCCCATTGAAGGTAGCCAATTCTGATGCAATTATTGATTTCATAGATCAATTCATCATAACCAGGTTTGGTGTACCTCAAGCTCTTGTCTTTGATAATGCATCTTACTTCTCTGGAAATAGTCTAATTGAATTTGCAGTCAAAAGAGGTTTTAAATTAAAATATTCAACAAATTATTACCCACAAAGTAATGGTTTAGCTGAATCCACTAATAAAAACCTTATCAAAATCATTAAAAGGACCGCTGATCAAAATCAAAAGAATTGGCACAAATCTTTAATCTTTGCATTATGGGCTGATCGTATCACTGAAAAAGCTTCAATAGGGACTTCAACTTTCAATCTTGTTTATGGAAAAGAAGCTGTGATACCATCAAACTTAACACTTCCATCATTAGCCCTAGTGCAGTTTATTCAAGAAAATCCTTCTTCATCCATTCAATTGAGATATAATCAAATCCTTAAATTAGAAGAAGATAGGGATAAAGCAAAAATACCTCATGAAAAACATCAACAGCTTGTAAAATCTTCTTTTGATGCAAGTTCTACCGGCTCAAAAATTTTGTCAATTGGTGATCTCGTTTTGAAATGGGAAAAAGCACACGAAGAAAAAGGTAAACATACCAAATTTCAGAAAATGTGGCTGGGACCATTTCAGATCGTTGACAAGATAAGCTCAAATACATTTATACTCCAAGATCTAACAGGTAAGAGAGAGTCTCTTCCTGTAAATGGGCTTATCCTAAAGAAATTCTTTTCATAAGGAGGTAACCCCTTCGTAAACTGTATATATTTCTTTCTGCAAAGTTTTTGATTGTTTTTGTTTTTACAAATAAAGGTTGTTTATGAGTCTCTGATTGACTGTTTACTATTTGAGAAAATTTCTTCGGAAAAATATTATAAATATTTATTTTGTGTAAATAATAATTTTTAAAGTAATGATTACAGTTTTTTTTTAATAGTTTAAAATAAGATGTTAAACTTTGAAAAGATTATTTCAATCATTTACATGATCTTTTGAAAACTTGAGGAAAAATTAAATCATTATAAGTTTATTAAGCAGAGAAAGGTTATCTATCAAAGTATAGATTTTTTCAAAGTTTTGGAATTCAAAAAAACTCTAAAAATTGTCATCCATTGATTCTTAAGGATAAAACTATTTCACCCCATCCATTTAAGTTGTGATTTTTTAGAATGTAATTCTAAGAAATTATACGAAAATTTTAAGAGATAAGAGGTCTCATCACGAGCCGACTTACCATGTTCATAAGGAGTAATAAAACTGACATTACCAATACTGCATACCAAAACATGGTAATGGCTTATAAATATAAGACAAGGGGTCTCATCACGAGCCAGCTTGTTCAGTTTAATTATAACTAGTGAATGGCATTGTTATTAACTGGCTGCCAAACCAGAACAATGGCTCTCAAAAATAAAAAATAAATAAAAGAAAAAAACATGAGATAATAGGTCTTATGAATTTATCTTTTAAAAGGTCATAATTTTAGTTGAATGGGACAATGAATGGTTAATGGTTTAAAGGTAACCCTGTCGAGACTATGAACATTTGCTGGCATCAGAGGCAATACCTATGGCAATAGAGTATATTATAAAACCAAAACTTGGAGAAATCCATCTACTTCATTATTAACACCAATCAAAGCTTGATATAACTCAAAATGTTTTTATTTCTTAAGGAATTAGACAGAAATTATGAAATGATTTTTATTTTTCTTTTTCATAGCAGCATTTTATTTAAATTATCCTAAGATAGTTTTCATTATCTTTAAAAACCTTTACTTACTAAATATAGAATGTTCATTTTATTTTTTCAGAGATAACTGTTTCTTTCAGTGAATCGCCAATTGTTGTGACCAGCAAAAACCCCCCTTTTTATTTATTATTAGTAATAATACTAAATAAATGGGGACCCTTAGTTAAAAAATCCAAAAAATCAATTAGGATTTGTTTGCCTTTACAAATAAAATTTTCTATCATAAACTTATAAAATCCCTTAGAAAGAATATTTAGAATCACTTAAGTTTATGATAGATTGTAATAAAATTGCTCTTGAAACAAGATAGCGCATCCATAACAAAATAGTATATATATAAAACGCATTGATCGCAGATCGCATAGCGCAGAAAACATAAATGATTAATAAATATCTTCTGCGCTTTTGCGATTCTGCGCTTTTGCGCTTTTGTGATTTGCGCTTTTGCGATATTGCGCAATTTTTACTTTTGCGCTATTTTTATGACTGCGATGACTCCATTTTGCGATATTGCGACATTGTGATATTGCGAATTTGTGCAGCAAATCGCAGATCGCAATGTCGCAGATTCATGTAGGTGCGCTATCCCAAGGCAATCTTCCCATGTGTCAAATCCGTTATGCGCTTTAATGATTATATTAAATGATTGGATTGATTATTAATGTGAAAAGAGATTGTGTTTAGATTGAAAGTCGTTTCACAATTTAAATATTATATTTCATCCACTTTCACATTCAAAACAGTCTCATCACCTTTCTTATATCATTACTCTCATTTATTCGTAAAACGTAGGCGCGAAGGAGCAGACCACTATACAAAGCTTCCGCTAAACATTATGGGTAAGAAGGAGAAGAGCTCAAGTTCTGAGAACAAAGAAATGGCTTCGCTATACACAGACACCGCCTGTAACAAGGATGCCGATATATCCACTTGGGAGGGAATGTATAAACTGTTAGAAGATGAAAACCCTGTGGTGATAAAAGTTGCAGCTACATCAGGTTCAAAGGATACGTCTGAAGCAACTCTTAGAGACTTGGCTTGCTCATTTCTACATAAAATAGCAGCAAGACCAAGGATTCTTCCATATACAGACATGGTGAGATGGGTGCTGGATAGCACAGATATTTCAGCCAGACAATTCAGAACTCCATCGGAAGAGCTAATTGGGTCATTCACCATAGAAGATCTGAGATTAATGTATAAGCTGCCATAACCCCAGGCAACTTTCAACAGGCAATTTATGGAAGAGTTTGCAAAAGAAAAATCAAATTTGGCAGAATGCACAAAGGAGTGGACCAAAAGAAGTGAACCATTGAAGAAGAACAAACAAGGTATGTACAGCACGGGTTCACTTACCTCTCCTTATTGTTTTACTGCTGCCATGTTATGCATGCTTTTTGGAAAGCCTGACATAAATATGATCTTACCCGAATGGCTTCCCTTGTTGAATGCGGCTGTTAATTCTACAATTGTAGATTGGGCCAAAATCCTATCTGATAATCTCACCACTGCTACTTTTTCATTACCGGTCTAAACGAAATGTTTCCCAGCGGGTTTATCCGCCTTTTTATTTATCTTCTTATGTCATGGACGCCATCTGCTATGTCTCTAAATTCCCTGTGATGGGATGGAAATGGACTATCCACGATCCTTTGCCCATTCATGTGTACCATAAAGAACTATGGGAGTCTGATTTTATCCCCCATTTTTATCAAATTTGTCATGGAATAATGCTGCCATTGTACAGAACATTGTATAATAAGGATGCCCCGAGTTTATCCTCAGAAACAGAGGTTGATATTCTCCCCGTCGCAAGATGGTTTGGAGAGGAATTGTTCACCTATATTAGGGTTTTTGGAAGTTATGCTTCTCCCCATGTTTTACCCTTATATGTTCCAAATAGACTTGTAGCTCGGGAAATTGCTTATCAGACCTGTGGCCAGGGAGGTATGACAAAAGATTTAAAAGACAAGAAAAGGGGCATTTGGCCACAATTTCCCATAAAATGTGGAACATTTTCACTGTTGGATATTGGTCATGCATTTCACGAGATAGGCAACGTTACATGCCTACAGCTGTTCAAATTCTCAAGAAGGTTATTTGACCAAAATGATATTGTTAAGAATTTTACCAATGCAATCAAAGTAAGGGAATTTTTCAGGGAGCAAGATATTTTTGATGATATGTTCCAGGCAAGAAATTCATTCAAAGAGGTTTTGAATTCAGCTAAAGAGCAGCTATCTCCAGGGGATTTTCAGGAATTCAAGTTGTACAGAGAAAGGAGACTAATTCCTATTCCTTTGGATAATCTACGAATAAAGCCTGCAAAGGAGCAAACTCCTAGTGTTAGTCTTAACAGCAGTTCAAGCACAAGTAAATCCAAATCAAAATCTGACAGAGATTCTGAACACTCCAATACATCCAAAGAAATGGAAGATAAAATGGAAGAATCCATTAAAGATTCTGCACAATCTAAAGAGCTTGCTCAACAACAAATTTTGATTTCTTAACAAACAAATCCTCCTCCACCCAATGTACAGCAACAGCCAGTCACCATTGAGTTAGATAAATAATGGGAAACCTTTAATCAATTGATTAATGTAGAAGGACATAATGTACAAACCCCTGTCCAAACAACCAAAGTTTTGAATGTAGGAACAAGAAGCACAGCCGCAGTAACAGAGCACATACCAATCACACCCTCCTCTGAAATTGTACTTAATGTAGAGGACATTCCTCCTCTGGATGTATTTTATAGACCAAAATACAAAGCAGTAGTAAAGAGACAAAGGAAAAAGAGGAAAATAGAAAGTGCAATTGCTACCGAACCAGAAAAAGTAGATGTTTTGTGGAAAGATCCTGCCACAGAGCCTACTCATAATCTCACTAAGTTATCTCAAATAACAGGAGCTTATGCTTCTGCAACAATTGATAAAGCAGTTGAGATACAACTTTTGTTGGATGAAAAAGAAGAATAGATAAAGGCTCTGCAACAGCAATTGCAACAGGTACAGGCCAATCAGGAAGCACAATTAAAACTTGAAGAGTTACAACAAAAACTTCAAGAAATCCAAGAACAGGATAAGGATGATCCTAAGCTTCCAGAATTCATTTCAGAAACCATCTCTTTGAACAATCAACTACTGCAACAAGAGGAAGTTTTCTGCCAAAAAATATTGCAATGGAATTCTTTGTGCCAAGAAAGCGATAGAATCACAAATCATGTCGTAGATTTATGAAATGCTTATGATTTGATTAATGAAAATATCAATGATTATCTAGCATGGCAAAAGACAGAAGAAGGCAGAAAAGCTGGTGCAACCATCATCAACGAGAACCATAAAGAAATAATGTTTAATAATTGGGATGCACAAATCAGAAGGGAACAAAGGGCAGCAGAGGAGGCATCTATAGCGGCAAACACTCTCACTGATTGTGTAAATGACAATTTACACAAAGCTAACTTGATTTCTGAAACTATTCCAGGATATCTCCCACAGGAAAATCAACTGCATACATAATGGAGGCAAAAGGAAGAAGAAAGAGCAAAATCCATCCAAGATCTGACAAGATTGAATTGGGACTCATACTGGATGTACTTGGTAAAGCCACACAGTCAGCACAGTGCGCTCAATTGTATCATCAATGCTACGGAGAAGATTGCTCCTACGCTTGCTGACTCTGTCTTTTCAGGACAGTTGAATTCTGAAGTCGGTCAACCGCATCTTCTCAAAACTATGCTGGATGCCTGCAAGCTTAAAGATCAAGTTAATAGATAGATAGATTTAGTTTTAATTTCACTGTATTTCAGCCTAGGAAAAGGATGGTCATTGAACCGAATCCTTAATTTTTGTAATAAACTATTTTTAGAGTTAGTTAAGTAGTATTTAAACCCCTCTCATGAATTTAGAGAAGGGTCCCGGATCTTAATATTTTTGGACTTGGAGATTGCATTTCTGTACTCCATTGTCTTATATATTTTTTGAAAATGATCACATCTGCTGATTTTCATGTGGAATTATCTTTGAAGTGTTGCATTTCTGTACCTTGGAATTTGGTTTTGCATTATAATTACTGGATAGAGTATCAGAATGCATTTGAAACTCTTCAAGCTGAACAAGGTATTTCTATCTGTTCACTGTTGATCTATTTTGTTTTATGATATTTGTTTTAAAATTGCTATCATTTATATGTATATTGGTTTTCACAACGCTTCCTTTTATATATCATTTCTGAGTATAATTGAAACGTTATTTTTCATAGTTACATGTAAATGGTATACAATGATGAATGCAATATGTTTATATAACTCTGTTTAATTTCTTAAATAGAGTTATCTTTATTTGTTTCTGCATATTTCAATTTAATTAATAATACATTTTTATGGTTATTGTTGAATTGAAACAATCTTAAGTTGTATTCACATATAGCTACCCGGGTTAGTGTTAGAATTTCTTTATCAGTATTTAGCTTAAATTAGATAGTTTTATTTCAGTTAGTTTAGTCCCATTTCCACCCATCCAATCCATTTAGTTACAAGGAAACTGGTCCTTTAAATCCAGTCGGAGCCACCACACCAAACGGAAAAGGAGCTGTCTTAAGGTCCCGACCGAGTGGTTTTCCCCGATGTTTGAAGCAGAGATTTTCTAGGCTTCAACACATGGTCATGCATGATCTGGAAACAATTCACACATTGAAAAATTTTGGCGAGTATAAATTATGGGCAACTCAAGGTATGAAAGCATAGGTTGAGCTGATGACCTGAATAGTGAATGCTTTGTATATTTGAGATCAATGTTTCATCATTGGAGACCATAGGATTGTGATCGAGCTGGAGGATATCTATTTTCTCACTGGATTACCTCGTAGAGGGAGAGACATTTCCTTGTTTGGGACAAGACCAGGTGGTCTGCACACTACATCCTACATAGCCCAATATTGTACCCAATATTCAGAGTTGAAGGATGGTTGCATTGATATCAAAAGTATTGTGTGAATAGACCTAAATATCATTGCATTCACAATTACTAGGTTATGTGGGAATGCAGCTCCGCATGTGGCTACCAAAGAACAAATACAAACTGCAGTTGAATGTTTCCGGGGAACAATTTTCAACTGTTGTGAAGGAGTGTTGGTTAACATGAAGGGTCAACTTATGACAGCTAATAATGGGAAGTTGAAAAACATAGGCTATGGAGCCCTTCTTGTCTCTTTTGCTTTGGAGATGATCCCACTCCTCACACCCCAACAGTCTCTAGTGAATCCCATAGGACCTAGGGAACCACCTATGTTGATATGGGTAGTATTTATGTCTCCACATGGTGGCGATAGTGGTGCAGTGGTTCTCTATACTCCTCAGTTATTTACATGTCTTAGGAACTGGATCTTCATTATTGAAGATGTTCCTTACGCAGGGATGGATTTTAGAGCAAACCCTCACACATCACTTCCACTAGGGGTAGAGTGGGATCCATCAGGTAAAGAAAATCATTTTGAATTTTTTATGTTATCTAATTTTTATTTAGTTTTCTATCATCTAATACTGATAAAATTTTAAATGTAGATGTCGGCCCATCATGATCACCAGTTCTTCATTGCTTTGATATGCGAGATACACAACCTATAGTAGGCCCACCATAGACCAATACAATAGAGATACTTACAGAGTTGGAGCACAACCTAGAGAGGTTGAATATTGATGTTCCAAAGACAAGGACAGATGATATACCTCTCAGGCTCCAGAGACATTTGACTGGTGTTCCAGGCCCATTCAGGAGATATCTGTGCAGTGTGGCGCGTGAAATAGTTAGCTATCATGATCATCATCATGGATAGCCGACGGTAGATTCATATTGACATTTTTTTTTTGTATCAGTATCTTTAGATCATAAGGAATTTGAGACCTATGATCGCAGACAATGTAATATTTTTGACACACAACTATTTTTGCCATAATGATATTTATTACTTCCGATCTCTAAGTATCTTGTTCAATATGGATTAAATATTGTTTTTTTTTTTACTTTTAATGCTACATATGTCTATTTATAACTTGATTAGCTAATGCATCAGAAAATGTGTTTAAATGTCTCGAAATGCGTTTATATTCAATATAATCAAACTGTCTTTCTAAGAGATGAATCCTAAAAAGCATTCTTAACAAAGTTGGATTTCTGATAGCATAAACAAAATTTAAATGTAATACAAGGAGTGGTGAATCTAACCTAACAATCAAACATCGAATACCAAATGCGATGGAATTGTATAATAGCTCAATGACTTCGCTATATTCTGCAATATTGTTCCTTATTTGAACGAGGCATATCCCATGAATAGAGACTAACTCATCGGTCATTGAATAGATGACCCATTCCATGGAATATATGTTCTATATACTACGACAGGCACCGTCATCAAAACCAATGTAAATTTTAAGGAATGTCAACATCTGCAGTATCAAGAGTAATCAAGATAAGCAACGAAAGTAGTGAAAAATTCTCAAGAAAAAACAACTAATCCTAAGGTACACTTTTATAATATAAGGCACATTGTTCTAAACTGTAACTAATGTACAAAGAGTATCTTCACACGAATAATCATGCATAATATCCTTTGAGATAAAGGCCATTTCTATATTTATCTAAAGAGACATCGTCATAATCGATTAACTCATAGGCTCCTTTTGCAAGCACACACTTAAAAATATAAGGACCATGCCACATTGGTTCGAATTTACCAACACCTAGTTTGTCGCAAGCTTTGTAATATCCCTAGTGTAAGGTGTCATAAAAAATCTTGTAAAATGAGGGTTATTAAATAATTAAATATTATTAATTCTTATATTGATATTAGATGAAGAATATTCTTATAATTCTTAATTATAAGAATATTGGAAGAATCATTTCTTAATTATTTTATTTAGAAGAATTTATATTCTTCTATAGAGATAAATTATATTTCAAAGTTGGTATATTTTATGAGTTTTAGAAATAATTAATAATAGTTTTGGAAAAACTATGGATAAATGATATTTTTCTCATAAGGGAAAATAAAGTCTACCTTGAAATGAAAAGCATGAGAGATTTACTGAATGTTTTTGTGATTTAGGAAAAATTAGATTTATGGGTGCTTTATGGAATGCTTTTGAGATGTAGAAAAGCTATTTCATTCTCTTAATTCTATTTACTGTAAGCCTTTGAAAAAAATAGAGAAAGGAATGAGAGAATACATAGATAATGGAGCCAAGGAAGAGGAAAAAGGGATTCCAAGCATGCATTAAAAGATAAATACTATGTTCTTTGAAAATTCTTTTATTTGTACATGGGGCATGATGATATAATAATTAAATTTATTTGCAATGAAAAGTTCATATCATAAAGAATCAAGATGATTTCTGGAGAAAAAATATATATAATATTGTGGATAGAGAAATAAGTGTTTTATTCATTGAATTCTTAGAATATTTCATGTGTTTTGAATTCATAAAAGCTTTTCATGGCTAAATAAATCTGTGATTGCATGCGTTATTGGAAAATATGGTCCAAATATGACTTTGTATCTCCCAAACCAAGATAGAGAAGTAAAACGTGAAAAACATTTTTGTAAAAGAGGATGCTATGACCAAAAGCCTCTTTCATATTTTAAAAATTCGTTTCCCATATCTTGAAAAACGTGTGCTAAATTGATGACAAAATCAGGGAATTATTTAATATTTAAATCTGGAAACATGAGCTGCAAATATTCATTTGAATATTCCAAACCGTAATACTTATGTAAAAACTGAGAGAGGTTATTTTTAATTAACCTGTTATAAACCAAAACCTCTTGTGGTTTTCCAAAAATAGTTTCCATTTGTTTTAAAACTGTGTCCAAAGTTGATGAAAAAAACATGAAATGATTTAATATTTAAGTCTGAAAAAATGGGATGCAAAGATTCATTCGAATCTTTAAAACTGTGATACCTGTGAGAAACATGAGAAAGGTTATTTTTAATAGGCATGTTCAAAAAAAAAAAAAAATTAGTTTTACGAAATTCATTTCCATATGCTCGTAATCCGCGTCCAAAGTATATGACTAAAACAGGAAAAACCGAGTAAAACATAGTACTTCTATTTGATTATTCAACCGGATAAAGATATTTTTTTATGTACATATAGACATAATAATTATGTTCAGAATTATTTAAATGGAATTAAGTTATTTCATTAAAGAGATTACCAAGTATGTTCTCATGATTCATATGCATTAAAAGTGGAAAGATAAACATTGGACTCTTGAAAAGAGTATGTGCTTAGGTGCAAATGAATAACTATCTAGTATATTTCATCTACTAGAATTGATTATGTGATTTTACATGCATGAGGAGCTTGAGTCATGCAGAAATATATAAATAAAGTTTTTGAGAAGTATTTCACATAAAGCCTTTGCATAAAAGGGAGTTGGTTCTGTTATTTAAGAATGATTTGTTATTCATGTTATTTCTTGAGGAAATATTACAAATCTCTCTGATGTGTGAAATGATAAGAAATTATTCTGTATTTTGTGCATAATAGCTATTGAGTTGGCTATATTTTGGAAAAATAATAATTAGGGTGTTAAATTCCTTGGAATATATATATATATATATATATATATATATATATATATATATATATATGCAAGGAAACATTTATTGTGTTATAACTCTTAAAAAAGAATAAAAGAGAAAAATGTATCCGTGTATGCATTATTGGATTAGATTCTTGGAGAGGAAAAATAGTAATCACATTAGTTATTAGGTAAGATTATTTAGAGAAATATATACGCTTGCATGCATGGAAAAAGTATAGTTTTGGGTATTATATTTATAGAGATAATGAAAATGCAATACCATAGTATTGATTGTTTTTTTTTTCCCTAAATATGGCTACTTCTATTATAAAATGCAAAGCACAGAGATACATTCGTCATCCACCGGAATTTTTGCGTTAGCCAAGTCCAGCGGGAAATAGAAAGTTAAAAGATCCAAAAGAGGGGTTGCCCCTGGAGGGGAAACAAATCCAGGAAACCAGTCCATGTAGCAGAGAAAATACTGCCCTTTTAGGGAAACCAGCTTTAAACGACATTATACAGTGTAAAAAATAAAAAGACAAGATAACTAGACCATAGGAGAGAATAGTGACAAGTGAGAACCAGAGAATAGTGACAAGTGGGAACCATGCGATTGATCTTGATGTATATTATCATCTTGCAACTATTGTTGAGGTGACACTCCCTCGATGAGGCACTTGTACTCGCAGATTTCATCCTCTTGGTTGGACAGCTGGGCATCCAAAATCGACCAGGCACCTGTCTTAGAATGCTTGTCGTCTTCATCAAAGCTGCAACTACCATGAATTTTCAAGGCATCCTTAGCTAACTTAACCGATAGTGCAACCATTTTGTGCAGAAGATTGAGGGAGGTAGGAGACATTGTATACTTGCACATACGCTTCCTGGAGCGTGAGCTACAGAGGATGGATGAGGCTTCAGGAAGGTGCATGGATAAATGAGCAGAGAGGCTGTGAGGATCTCGGACCTCAAGAACAACTAAATTCAAAGAAAAGTCCACATTTCTCCTAGCCATGGCATGAATGGGTGTATGGGATGGGGAGCCACAACCTCCACCTCTGTGGCATCGCATATGGTGTCATTGTGGCATGGCCGAAGCTGAGCTGCAGGATTGCAAATGAAGTGGAGGAGGTGGGTAGGTTGTGTGACAAAAAGAAATTTGGCATAGTTGGGTTGAGGGATGGTGCAAGGCCACGACACGAGCGGAATTGCGAAAGGAGGTGATAGAGCTCTTATGAGGATTAATCACTCTTGTAGACAAGAGCAATCTCCCTAGTACTCAATGAGTAGCTAGAAAAAAACATTCATTTGAAAACCTTTTTCTCTAGATTAATTGAATTTCAGAATTATTATAAGAAAGTAAAGAAGACATGCCCCTACCTTGAAATACAAATGTTCGATGTAGTCTTTTATCTTGTCGCTCCAAAGTGGCTTCTTTAATAAGTAGAACTTGCAATCAAAGAAAAGACAAAAGAATCAAAGCATCTACAACATATAATAATCAAGAAAATCTAACCCAACTTAGTGATCAAGGAGTCTAAGTATTGATGTTATTTCAATAAGCATAAGAGCAACTAAATGAGAAAAAGATATCCATATGTATTATCTTGAATAAAAGGAGTAATCTTACAACCTGATGCCTTGATGTTGTACATATTTCTCCCGAGGTCCTGAATAGTCGTTTCTCCTTCAGTTTGATAAGCCTTCCTCTATGAATACAAGCATGGAGTTATAGACACAAGGGTATGATCATTCTCGTGCCAACAACAACTCACTAGTGTAGAAATTATGCACTCTTTGGAATTATCTTCAGCAATTCATTTACAATCTACCTCAATATCTATAGTCTCTTTCAGTATCTACTCTTCAACCTGAAACTTCAACACAATTTATAGGGAAATGGAGGTAGTTTTAGTTCCATGAAGAGGGGGATGATTCCTCTCATGAAGGGATTTGAGCTCCATGGACCAAGAGATAAGCTCCATGAGTGGAGGGTTAAAGCTCAAACTGATCACAACTATAGAAGTTTCCAGTTGGGAGAATATTCAACCAATTAGGCTTCTAGAATTTACTTTTTTATTTTATTTTTCCTTTCTTCAGGGTGCGCAAGTAATAGTAGAAAAAAGTGCGGGGGTTACTGCAGTTTATGGGTAGAACAATAGTGCATGCACAGGGAAAGGCTAGAAAAACTGCACAGGTGGAATTTTAAGGGTTTTACAAAGATTTTCTCCAGTTCCAAGACTTGATTTAGGAAATTTAAGGTTTTTGAGTTCTAAGGAAACATGATATAGGTGGTGATAGACCCATATGAATAGCTAAATGTCATGGTGACAAATGACGTGTAACAGATTCCCCCCTAAAGTGTGAATTTTGAGCTTATTATGAAGAGTGAAGTGCTTTATCATTCCGAGGATTGGATTAGAGACACCGGTCGAAAACTTGTACAAACATCCAATGCAAACATACACACATATATATATGAAGTTCTTTATCATTAAGTTCGATTGGAACAGAGTCAGCTGTACAAACATTCATATGAAACACACACACACACACACACACACACATATGTGTGTGTGTGTGTGTGTGGCTGAATGTTTAATACGGACACCGACTTAATTGTCTCAATCCTCGAATGATAAAGCACTTCACTCTTCATAATAACCTCATAATTCGCACTTTAGGAGGAATCACGTTGCACGATCATTTTACCATCATATATATATATATATATATATATATATATATATATATATATATATATATATATATATATTATCGCTGAGGTAGGTATTCCCATACTCAGATCAAAACTAACTAAATGTTGTGGTACATATATGGTTTCAATATTACATCAAAAGTAGACACAATATGGGTGCAATCATATGTTATGAGTAGTCTACTGTATCATGAATAATAAAACTCCTCGCAGCCTCGATGGTGGAAACTAGATCCAGGGTCTTAATTTGTGTTTAATGAACTAGTACGAATCTATTCATGCGATTGATTGTGTCGAAGTTGAACATGGTAGAAACCACTCGATTACCAGTCAATAATGTGAACCATTAACAAGTCTGAGAGAAACCACCAATAATGAAAATGGATTTTAATGTACTCCAGTATAATTTGTGAAGTGTGAATGAATGATTTGTAGTCAAACACCCATAGAATCTTTCGATCGAAGGTCAATGATGTAACCTGTCGTCAAAGGCGAGAAACTTGCCATTACGGCATGCAAATCCCAAGGTACTGACAGGATTATAGATAAAATTTCTAGATGTTGAGCTAACTTTGATAGAAAGTGATCCGTCGTAGGAAAGCTTGCAACATGAAATCATTAGATTAAGTTTTGAAGAAATATTTTTCCAGGACTGACTCAGGGATGGTCAACAGAAATAGAGACAAATGTTTGCAATGAATGGTTTATTTGAACTCTCTCTTGAACACACAACACTACAGATGGATTGGAAGCATTTGACGTAAAGCTAATACCCAGAAACTGGCTGAATACTTTCAATGTAGTTTGATTAACTTTTAGACAAAGGATTTCCCGACCCTGGTACAAGTGTGACAAAGTGTCATGTTCAAGAGTGGCATGCTGCTTTTTAAACAAGGGTGACAATTGGATTCTTGTTCTACCTTTTCCCCCCACCATTACTTGCAAGTACCTCTTTATTTTTTTCAAGCTTGACGAGGATAAAATTTTCTTGTTTGTGTAAGCTGATGCTTCGGATGAGTCCATCTTATTATTAAAATCGAACCCTAAGAAGGAATGGTTTGGTCCCATTTTAATCAACGGGTACTTTACTATTAAATTACTCCAGTATAGGAGAAACTTGGTGTTTTTTAGTTTTAGGGAGTCAGAAGAAAAAGTCAGTGTTCTTTTTCATAAATTTAGTCTCTCAGGCCCAAAAAAGGATAAAATAAAGCAGGAGAGAAATATATTGACCATGATTAGTCAATTTATACCTTTTTCGTAATTAGTCTATTTCAGTCCGAAAAAGGGGTAAACTTATATTTAAGGGACGATTTTTTATTTACTTTAATGAGCTCGGATAGTCAAGTAATCAGTGATATTTTCATATTTCGAGTTTGAAAAGGGCTTAAAAGAGAACTACATGGTTTCCCTTTTTCATAAGTTCTAACGAGTTCAAAAAAGCGATAAAACGTGTACACATATGGCCAACTTTCAATTTAATTTATGAGCAGGAAAGGATGGAAAGAACTCAACATTTTCATATGTTTTACGAGAATAAAAGATAACAAAATAATCTCAGGATTTTCATGAGTTTAATGAGTCTTCAAAATAATAACCAAAATGGACTCAATATAGGTTTTATTTTCATACAATCTTGAAAAAAAGGAAAACTATGCTTGAAAGTGGTTTCATTTTTACACAAGCTTGAAACAGAAAAAATTATGCTTGAGATAGGTTTGTTTTATTTTTACACAGGATTGAAACAGAGGAAAATTCATGCTTGAGATAAGTTTCAATGCCCCCCAAGCTTAACATGCTAGAGCACATGCCCCCAAAACTTCATTTTATTCAACTAAGTAGACTACTGGCTACTAATAGTTGGATGGAATGAAGGTTCATTTACAAGATCAAATGAAAGAATCGACTTGACACTTAGGAGATCTAATAAAAGACTTGAATCAATTAGGAGAGGATTTGTTTCATTTTTTAATGAGCTTGACATAGGAAAGGAACTATGCTCATGGAGCCTTGTTTCATTTTTTAATGAGCTTGACACAAGAAAAGGAACTATGCTCAAGGGAACTTGTTTCCTTTTTTAATGAAGTTGACACAGGAAAATAACTATCCTCATGACTTGTTTCATTTTTTAACGAGGTTGACACAGTAAAAGAACCATCCTCATGATGAACTGATTCATTTTTTAACAAGGTTGACATAGTAACTGAAACTATCCTCATGGGAACCTATTTCATTTTTTAATGAGGTTGACAGAGGAAAATAACTATCCTCGTGGCAGCCTTGATCATGACTTCGAGTTGGAGGAAACACATGTCAAGGAACACACCTCGATCATGGCTTCCAAGAGGTCTTAATCATATGGAAGAACAGTTCTCTGGAAGAAACTCATGTCAAGGGATAATAACATCATGATCAAATACCCCCATAGGGTTCACCATGTCAATTACTGGATCTAACTAAAAGGAATTTGACCAAACAATGAGAGGCTCCTTTGCATCTGTAATTTTAGCAGGAAAACTAATGCTAATAAATTCCATTTTTTTCTTAATTTTTATGTTTTAAAACAAGCATAAAAAAATGTAAATTCAAATCAAAGAAATTGATATAAATCTATGATTGATTTTCTAGAATGTAAACTATGCAGTTGTAATCTATGCACAATTCACTTGAAAAATACTCAAATGTAATCTATGCACAATTTTTATTCATATTTTGAAAATGAGAACCCTAACTATGAAAATGTAATCTATGCAAGAGAATTCTCAAACACAAGATGATTCTAAATCAGCAAAAGAACAATAAGAGTATTTTCATTCACCAATGTAATCTAAGAAACCAATCAAGTGAAAGGAAAGAAAATTGGGTGAGAATTCCATAGGTCAAAAGTAAAAACACTCAAAGGAGATTAATACTCAAACACAATTTAGACCCATATGAACAGTCAAATTTCATGGTGAAAAAATGACGTGTAGTAGATTTCCCCCCTAAAGTGTGAAGTCTGAGGTTATTCTAAAGAGTGAACTGCTTTATCATTATGAGGATTGGATTGGAGACACTAGTCGAAAACCTATAAAAAAATTCAATGCAAACATATATATATACATCTATATATATATATATATATATATATATATATATATATATATATATATATATATATATATATATATATATATCATCATCACTAAGGTAGGCATTCTGATACTCAGATCAAAACTAAATAAGTGTTCTAGTACATATATGGTTTCAATATTACATCAAAAGTAGACACAGTATGGGCACAACCATCTGTCATTACGAGTCTACTGTATCATGAATAATAAAAATCCTCACAGCTTGGATGGTGGAAACTAGATCCGGGGTCTTAATTTCGCTTTCCCGAACTAGTACGAATCTATCCATGTGATTGATTGTGTTGAAGTCGAACATGGTAGAAACCACTTGATTACTGGTCAATGATGTGAACCGTTAAAAAGTGTGAGAGAAACCACCAATAATGAAAATGGATTTCAAAGTACTCCAGTACAATCTATGAAGTGTGAATTAATGATTTGCAGTTGAACACCCATACAATCGTTCAATCAAAGGCCAATTATGTAACCTGCTGTCGAAGGTGAGAAACCTACCATTACGACATGCATATCCCAAGGAACTGATAGGATTCTAGATCAACTTTCTAGATGATGAGCTAACATTTATACAAAGTTATACGTTGTAAAAAAGCCCACGATTGAAAATCATTAGATCAAGTTTTGAAGAAATAGTTTTTCAAGGACTGACTCAGGGATGGTCAATGTAAATAAAGAATTTTTTTTACAATGAATGGTTTATTTAAAATCTCTCTTGAACACATAACGACACTGCAGGTGGCTTGGCAGCATTTGACCTAAAGCTAATACCCAGAAACCAACTGAATAATTCCAATGTGGTTTGAATAACTTTTAGACAAAGGATTTCCCAACCCAAGTACAAGTGTGAAAAGTCTCATGTTCAAGAGTGGCATGCTGTTTTTTAAACAAGGGTGACAATTGGATTCTTTTTCTCACTTTTCTCCCCACCATTACTGACGAGTACCTATTTATTTTTGTCAATATTGAGCAGGATAAAATTTGCTTGTTTCTGTAAGCTCATCCTTCATATGATTCCATCTTAGTATTAAAATCAAACCCTAATAAGGAGTGGTTCGGTCTCGTTGTAATCGATGGGTCCTTTACTGTTAAATTTTAACAAGTCGAGTATAGGAGAAACTTGGTGTTTTTTAGTTTTAGGGAGTCAGAAGAAAATTTCGGTGTTATTTTTCATAAATTTAGTCTCTTAGGCCCAAAAAAGGATAAAATAATACAGGAGAGAACTCTATTGACCATGATTAGTCAATGTATACCTTTTTCGTAATTAGTCAATTTCAGTCCAGAAAAGGGGTAAACTTATACTGAAGGGACGGCTATTTATTTACTTTAAGGAGTTCGAATAGTGAGTTACTCAATTATATTTTCATATTTTGAGTCTGAAAATGGGTTAAAAGAGAACTCCATGGTTTCGTTTTTTCATAATTTTTAATGAGTTCGAAAAAGTGATAAAAATTGTATTCATATGGGCAACTTTCAATTTAATTTATGAGCAGGAAACTATGGAAAGAACTTGACATTTTCATATGTTTTATGAGAATGAAAGATAGAAAAAATAATATTGGGATTTTCATGAGTTTATTGAATATTGAAAATTATAACCGAAATGGACTAAATATAGGATTCATTTTTATATAATATTGAAAAAAATGAAAACTATGATTGAAAGTGGTTTCATTTTTACACAAGCTATTGAAACAGAAAAAATTGTGCTTGATACAGGTTTGTTTCATTTTTACACAAGCTTGAAATAGAGGAAAAATCATGCTTGAGATAAGTTTCAATGCCCCCCAAGCGTAACTTGCTAGAGCACATGGCCCCCAAGCTTCATTTCATTCAAATAAGTATACTACTGGTTACTAATAGCCGGATGGAATGAAGGTTCATTTACGAGATCAGATGAAAGACTCGACTTGACATTTAGGAGATCTAATAAAAGAATCAAATCAATTAGGATAGGATTTGTTTCATTTTTTAATGAGCTTGACACAGGAAAATAACTATGCGCATGGAACCTTGTTTCATTTTTTAAGGAGCTTGACACAAGAAAAGGAACTATTCTTAAGGGAAATTTTTTCATTTCTTAATGAGGTTGACATAGGAAAAGAACTATCCTCATGACTTGTTTCTTTTTTTAACGAGGTTGACACAGTAAGAGAACCATCCTCATAATGAAATGGTTCATTTTTTAACAAGGTTGACACAATAACAACAACTATCCTCATGGGAAACTGTTTCATTTTTTAATGAGGTTGACAAAAGAAAATAAATATCCTCATGGCAGCCTTGATCATGACTTTCAAGTTGTAGAAACACATGTCAAGGGACACACCTAGATCATGGCTTCCAAGAGGTCTTCATTAGATGGAAGAACAATTCTCTGGAAGGAACTCATGTCAAGGGATTCAATAGGGATAAGAACATCATGTTTGAATTCCCCCATAGGGTTCATCATGTCAATTACCAGACATAAGTCAAAGGAAGTTGAGCAAATAGTGAGAGGCTCGCTTGCATTTGTAATTTTAGCAAGAAAACTAATGCTAATCAATTCCATTTTTTTTTAATTTTTATATTTTAAAACAAGCATAAACATATGTGAATTCAAATCAAATAAATTGATCTAAATCTACAATTTATTTTCCAGAATGTAAACTGTGCAGCTGTAATCTATTCACAATTCACTTGAAAACTAGGCAAATGTAATCTATGCACAATTTTTATTCAGATTCTGAAAATCAGAATTCTAACTATGAAAATGTAATCTATGCAAGAGAATTCTCAAACATGAGATGATTCCAAATCAGTCAAAGAACAACAAGGGTATTTTCATTCACTAATGTAACCTAAGGAACCAGTCAAGTGCAAGTAAAGAAAATTGGGTGAGAATTCCCAAGGTCAAAAGTAAAAAAACTCAAAGGAGATTAACACTCAGACACAATTTAGATTCATATGAACAGTCAAATTTCATGGTGATAAAATGATGTGTAACATATTTCCCCCTAAAGTGCGAATTCTGAGGTAACTTGTTCTAAAGAGTGAACTGCATTATTATTTTGAGGATTGGATTGGAGACATCGGTTGAAAACCTGTAAAAAAATTCAATGCACACACACACAGAGACCACAGATATATATATATATATATATATATATATATATATATATATATATATATATATATATATATCATCATTGAGGTAGGCACTCCCATACTCATATAAAAACTAACTAAATGTTCTCGTACATATATGATTTCAATATTACATTAAAAGTAGACACAGTA
Source organism: Pinus albicaulis (assembly GCA_034641835.2). Taxonomy (NCBI): domain Eukaryota; kingdom Viridiplantae; phylum Streptophyta; class Pinopsida; order Pinales; family Pinaceae; genus Pinus; species Pinus albicaulis. Next base: position 201,726,438 of record CM076583.1, read on the forward strand.
TAGGCGCAACCATATGTCATGCGGAGTCTACTATATCATGAATAATAAAAATTCTCATAGCCTGGATGGTGGAAACTAGATCCAGGGTATTAATTTCCATTTCCCAAACTAGTACGAATATATCCATGCGATTGATAGTGTTGAAGTCGAACATGGTTGAAACCACTTGATTATCGGTCAATGATGTGAATCATTAACATGTGTGAGAGAAACCACCATTAATGACAATAGATCTCAAATTACTCCAATACAATATATGAAGTTTGAGTTAATGATCTGCAGTCGAACACCCATAACATCGTTCGATCAAAGGTCAATTATGTAACTTGTCATCAAAGGCGAGAAGCCTGCCATTACAGCATGGATATCCCAAGGTACTGATAGGATTCTAGATCAACTTTCTAGATGATGATCTAACGTTTATAGAAAGTGATTTGTCGTAGGAAAGCCCACGACACAAAATTATTAGATCAGGTTTTGAAGAAATATTTTGCAAGGATTGACTCAGGGATAGTCAACATAAATAGATACAATTGTTTACAATGAATGGTTTATTTAAAAGCTCTCTGATGCAGGAGCATCAAGCTTACTATTATTCAATTGTGTGATTTAGGGGGTGAGGTTTTTTAATTATTTTTCTCAATTTTAATAAATTAAAAGAGAAAATATAAATGTGAGGATTATTGTAAATATTCCTCTAATAATTAAGGATATGGGTGGAATGGAATTAGGTAAATAATCTAGGGATTAGGAATTCCATATATGGGACTTAGTTGAGTCCAAAAAAAGATAAATCTAATTAAGATTTTAGTTGAGATTTGTGTGGAGGAATTTATGGAATGGAATAAATTCATATTTATGTATAAATAGAAGGGTTGTGTGAGGATTAAAAATAGGTGAAGAAGTGAGGAATACAGAGAGAGTGAGGAATGGGTTGAGAGGTTTTTTGTAAAGGGCTGAGAGCTAAAAGGCCATTCATTGTAATATTTGGCCGATGATTTCTTGTGTTATTGTACATCATTATATTTGTGTATTTATAGCTCTCTTTCGTGTATGTATATTTTAGGCTGCAAATTTTTTTCTTAATGAAGAATTAGATTAGTGCTTTCATGCAGAAGGAACAACAATTTTTTATATGCTAGGATCTAATTTAACCCAGTACCCTGGCATCATTTGGTATTAAAGCCTAAAGATCAAATTAATCCATGGTCGAGAAATCGTTGTTGAGTGGCGTAGAGCTACAGTGGGGAGAAATATTTTTGGCACCCATCATTTGACTTGCAAATGATTGAGAGATGTGAACTACTACAGTGAGTGTGATTGTAGCTTGTGATTAGCGAGAGCACCACGGTTGTGGAGATCATGTATCTGAGCCAGCGGGGAGTGGCTCAGTGAAGATTCTTCTGCGACTGCATGCTTGGAAAAGAACTGATGAATTCTTGCTTGTGGAGCTTGCCACGGTGCTGAATTTAGACTCGTAGAAGAAATCTTCCCTATTATTCATGACCCTAAGGGCAGAGGTCTTTCATGCCGCTTCGTGACCCTAAGGAGAGAGGTATTTTCAAAATTAAGGGTGGAATTTTCTCGAGAGCTTCAAGCCCAGAAGCCTGTGATGTTTGTAGTTGAAAGCTCATGCCCATGTGCAGTACCAAATGTTAGTTGACAACAATGGAGCGGTGATTGTAGTGGAGAGAGCGAGATGAAGGGGTCGATTTATGTTCCATGAGAGATGCGACTTGCCATTGGACTAACTGTCTGGCAGGAGTTGTAGTCCGATTTTCCTACCTCCGTGGCTCCCAAACTAGCTTGTAGAGGATTCATCGATGAAATCATTTTCCTGGGAAAGTAGAGAATTTTTACGAAAACTTTATATTGAGAAGAAATTAAAAGGCAGATCAAATTTCCAAGAGCTGAGAATAGGAAAAAGAGTGAAGTGGCAACACAAATTGTGAAAACTTGAAAGTAAGTGTTGTGGATAAATTGGAAGGTGAAAAGCATTGTTATGAGCTAGCTATGCAGATGGGTATGCAGTTACCGTGGTTTATGATTTTATGTTTTATCATATGCAATTTGACATTCATGTATGGAAAAGTGGCATGTTAGTTGCGTTGAGGTCAGTGCCATCAAGCAAATTCGATGGTGGTGTTTTTTGTTTTAATCTGCATTAACATTTATAGATAATGGCACAGTCATCTGCGTTAAGGAATTGCATTAACATTACTAGATAGTGGCACCGTCATCTGCGTTGAGGAATTGTGTTAACATTGTTGGACAGTAGCATAGTCATTTGCGTAGAGGAATTGCGTTAATATTGCTGGATAGTCGCACAATCATTTGCATTGAGTCATTGCGTGGACATTAGTGCAAGCTCAAACTGAAATTCCAACTTATAGTGCTGGAACCATATTTATTTTCTTGATTTTTGTGGAGGGTGTAAAGATATGGAATCAAACAACTGGTGGTATTTTGTTCCCTTAAGAAAATTCCATAATCAACAAATTCAATTTCCTTTGTTTATCCATGGTGCTTTAAGAAGTACGTTGGTTTGTTTTTCCAAATGGATTCCAAAGAATTGGAGGAAACTACTGATGCGAGTGGAGTATATGCAAAACTGGAGATCTAAATTAACAATGTGGGGATTTCATCATTGTAGAAAATAGAAAAGGTGTCAAATGAATTGGCCATAATTGAGAAAAAAATACTGATGTATTTTATTGTTGCATAATAAATGAATTTTATTGCTACGTAATAAATTGTTTTTTTCAGATCATGTGCCATAACCCACAGATCTACAAATTTTCAGAAATATGCAGTTTTTCTAAACACGATTTGGAGAGAATATATCTCATGAGCATGAGAAGACTCGGAAAAATAGATGAGCAAGAGTTCGTGGAGATAAAGTCTGTATAGGCTTGAATTTATTCTTAAATGAATACAAGAGAGGAGGGTTGGATCATTTCAACCACAAGAATATTCAAGGTAAGTACTCATTGAATGAATCAATATTAATTGAGTAAAGGTATTTTAAAATATGGATGATTACATTTCCTTGCATACTCATGAATTTGATATTTTGTAAATGTTATCAAAGAGTGGAAATGTTGCAAATGCGGAGGTATAAATGAATGGAAAATAAAATGTACTAATCCTGGGTGATATAAAGAGAAACATGCATTTTTATGTGAGAGGGTTTATTTTGCATAATGTGGATTCTTCACAGTTTTGGTTAAGACATTTTGGACCAAAGCTTGTAGTTGGGATGGGAGAATTCTTTTGATTTGTGTTTAAGGTTGAAAACACAATTTCTTCTTGTTGTAGAATCTTTATTTTAACATCATGTGGCAGCATCTAAAGAGGATTTATTCAGGATGGAAACAAAGTACGAGTTGTGCATTATTCATCAAAGAGGTTGAAAACATGTTCTCTGTACACAGGTGAAGAGATGTGAATTGATGTACAATTTATAATGTGAAGTTGTATGGTGCATGGAAGTACATGGAAATTGTTTGCATTAAGATGATGAGCAAGTTGAATGAAGAGCATGCAAATGTTCACAGTGACAAAGATGACACAGAAGAGTGGAGTCCAGAGATTTGAAATTGCAAATAGAAGGTTTATTAATAACCTTAACGGGAGCATAAGGTCTGATAATTCATAAAGGTATTTTTGAATGTTCAAAAGTGAATGGTTTATTTATTTTCACCATAAAATAAATCTTGCAAAACTTGAATTGCATTTCAGATTTCAGCATCATGTGAAATGATAAAGGGAAACTAATGATCTTTCATAACAATGGAGGATGAGAGAGAGTGAAGATTTTACATCATAAAAATTTATTAAGGGTGTGTGTTCATTGGAAGATTGTATAACTTGAATTAAATCAAAATATCCACTATTGTAAAATTATTGAGTCAAGCTTGGAAGTCAAACGGATGTTAGGGTCAAATGAAAATTTGGATAGCTTGAGTTAAGATTGAGTTATTGTATAAGAGGGTGTATTTTTCATCCAAGATGAAGAGTTGATGTAAAGTCTGAAGTCAAAGAGTCGTAAACCAAAGTCAAAGGTTTGAATGTAATTGGGTGAATGATCGGTAGAGCCCAAAACCCAAACATTTTTGTCATTGTAATACAAGCATTACTAAAGTGTTGTTTTCAGCAAAGTGAAGTAAGAGAATTTCCTAGAGATGATTCCAAGGCAGAGAACCGAAAGAGGTCAAGTGCCGGAAGAAATCTTGCATTGTTGAATGGCAAGTATGAAGGCTTGTTGATAAAGGGGATTGAATGCAATCCACAAGTGAACAAATGAAGTTCGCAATGGAGGAGAAAATGACTGTGGATAGTCATTTCAGAGGTTCTGAGAAAGACCTCAACCAAAGGCAGAAAGGGGAAAATGCCAAGGTAAATGGCATATGTGAGAATTTGACTGACAAATATTATGAGAGGGAGAAAGATGAGACAAAATTACGTCTTGATTTATTGATGGAAATGTTATAAAGAAGTAAAGTAGACCAGAGATATGGATGGAGTATGAATAGGAAATTCAAATGGCATAGATTGCAAGTGAAGTGGGAGAATAGAGTGTGTTGTGGATCATTTGCAATATCTTTTTATTTTCGACTCTAAAAATATAAAAATAGAAAATTTTCAAAAATATGTTAAAGTATTATAATCTTTATACTTTGGCATAAAAATATTTCTTTTTGTTGCAATAAAATAAAAAATTTAGATACTTTGAACCTTATGAAGTGGGTCCCTGACTTAAAGTTTAAAGGTCGATCATAATATCAAGTGGGATGTGATGAAAGCTTGTACTCTAATCGAAAGACACAACCCGCGGGCACAACAAGCGTCAGAATTAAATTGAAGGGTGCCTCAGCAATTGACTGGGTTGACTACGGGAGAAACACAGATGTGCGATGGAGATTGAATGCGGGGACACAAGCCAAAATATTTCTCTGTACCACGAGACCACCCATAGTGACGTAAGGCCCTAAGTTATTCACAGATGTCCTCCACGTTAGGTGAACTCAACAGCTCGTTGGTGCATCATGTCAGCATTTAATTTAAAAGGAAGCGCCACCTATTTAAATGAAATTTACATTTTCCCGAAGTCATTTCCGATTAAGCTAATGTTTGAGATTGATTTTTGCTGTGTCCTGTTCATTTTTCCATCACCCTGTTAAAATTTACCCACCTTGCAAGTCGTTGGTTTTCGTAGTCTTAAATAATGGCCAAGCATTCGTCTCTATCTGGTTCTTCTAGTCATATCCCTCTCATGGATACCGAGAGGGATATCGAAGACACGAATTTTTCCCTGGTTCATCTTCCATTTTACCAACAAGTCCTTTTGAACGACAAAGCTTCTCCAATGTATGCTGCCATGGCCAAGTCTGGTTTGTTGTTTGCATGTATCCCTAGAACTCATCTTTTTCCTGAATTGGTATCCTAGATGGTCTCCATTATGTATCATGGAAAATGTTTTGTGATGAATTTTCAGGGAGAGAATATTCTACAAGTGTCTGCCAGTTAATCTGCCAAGCCTCCTGTTACCCTAAGTCAGAGTCATGTGTTCAATTCTCTGATGAATATTTGGTAGCATGTTAGGATAATCTTGCAGGTGAAGACTTTAATCAGATTGTTCATTTTCTAAAGCTCAACACACAGCAATTTTAGCCTGACAGCAATAATTTTCCTATGGAGGTTTTTGATACTGAGATTCAACTAGTACTAAGCAGCATTGCAAAAATTTTGGGCAAAGATGATGATAGTATGGTGGTTAAAATGATGTTAGGGATGTTTTCCATGATGATGAAGCTAGGAATGGTGCTGGATATTCCATCCTACTGGCAGGAAGCAGTAAATTCACAACTGATGAGTCTATCATTAACATGTTCTTTCAAAATTCCTTCATTAATCATTTACTTGTTCTTATATCAAAATGTGGAGGAATTTATGGATCTAGGTCTGAATATCATGGACATGAATAAGAAGAGGCAATCTATAGTTTTCTAGATAGATATAGTAAGGAGAGAACAAAATGAAAATGGAATATTTGATTTTGCGAGTTATTTCATGTCACGTGCATATAAGTTTTTGAATGGGGTTTCTCCCCCTTTTTTTTTACCCAAAGCTCAAGAATTCTTGCATTTAGGAGCAAACTGTAAGTTTGGGGATTGGTTTGTGTTTGAGAATTATTCAGAAATTAGGTTATATGGAGCGGGTGTTGAGCCATAGACTTCCAGTATTTTCTTCCATGAGGATATTTGCCTTGTAGTTTATTTGAAAAAGTCTTAATGTTGATTAAGTTCACTTTATGCCCATGAAAAAGGGAAATATGTTTAAACTACCCATGACTGTAGGTCCTTTCATTATTAATATGAGACAGGAATTTAAATAAGTTACTAAAATGCTAGATGAGATGCATTTTCTGCTAGGGGAAAGCTGGGCTTATGACCCACACAGTGTAATTTCCAATAGAAGAATTGAGAATGGTTATTTAGCTTTCATTCATGAAAGCAGGCCAGATTTAGAAAATATAGCTAGCAGAGGTGTAGTGCGTTCAACAGGTTCAAATATTCATACTCCTATCATTTAAGAGAATTCTAATAAAAGAAGTAAAGAAACAATAATTGACTTAGAATATGAGGAGCAAGGAGCTGAGAAAAGGACAAAGTTTAATGAAGAACATGCATATAATCAACCTGGTTTCTCTTTACAACTAGGAGAGGAACAAAATGTTCCTCCCTCACCCAAAATACATGAGACTTCTCATGAAAAAGTACCTCTAATCAAACAGATGTTTTCCCAAATTGCAGAGACGAACCAAAAGATGAAAGCCAGCATGGAAGCCTATGCTGAATATCAAATTACTTAGACAAACCTGAGCTTTTAATTGGGCGGATCTTGAAGAGCAAAGCTGGTTTGCCTGTAATCATGTATAAGCCTAATACAAACATATCAGGTGGGACAGCATTACTAGTAATTTTAATAAATGTAACTGTAGATGTGAAGAACATCCCATTGTGGATAAGGTGAACTTACATGTGCAGACAGGTCAATTGATTGTAAATGACCTGAAAAAGAATAATGCAATGGAAATGAAAGCAGATAATATTCTTGGAAAAGTCATTAAACAGTTAAAGTTAGAAAAAGCCAAATCTAGGGCTTTAACCATTCAAAATGAGGAATTGAACAAAATCATAATAAATATTGGGGTGGACCCTAATGATAGGACTGTTGTGAAGAAACTTCTGTAGAGTGCTGAAGCAGAGATATCTACATTGAAGAAATATATTAAATTACCTACAGGAGAGCATTCAATGGTTGCAGAGATTGCAGAGGTAGAGAATGAGAAAGAAATCCTACTACAACAATTTATGGAAAAGGAGGAGGAAATCTCCAAAATAAAACAAACTGCAATACCATTGCAAAATCATATTGATAGTCTTACTTGCACTTTTGTTTTTCCTTCAGGTAACAAAGATCCACAAGCACAAATTTCTCGATTGAATACTGAATTGCAGATGGTGGAAAGAGACGGAAAGGAGGCTCAAGCAGATCTAGAGACTGCATTGAAGATTATTCAAGCTGCAAAAAATGAAGCTGGTAAATACAAAATGGACAGTCAGAATGCCAATGCTGAGATCAAAAGCCTTAAAGAAAATTTGAAAGGGAACATATCTTTAATACAGGAAAAATATATCATTTGGAATGATATCATTTCTAAAATGAAGTCAATTTGGGACTTCTTGATGGTGGTTGTAGAAGAGAGAAGTCTTATTAGAGAATTTGAAGAACAAGTAATGGCAGATAGACAGAAGACAATCAATAGGGATATTTGGGAAAAAATATTCATTTACTTTATCAATTCCAAAACAAATCAAGAATTGTAGGAAAATGAGATTAAGGATATAATATTATATGCAGTAGAGATTAATAAGATGATTGTCAAGAATGATTACAAGAAAGCCACAGAAAAGAAGTTGATAGAAATCAAAGAAGCAATAAGTTAGTTTGATAAATCATTGGACAAATTAACAAGAGCAGGTTTACCTTCATGTTGGGCACTAGGAGGAGGTATATTGTCTTGGGATTCTTATGAAAACTTACTGGTATTAACAAAAAGTAAATTTGATAATACACATGAAAAGACTCAGGTACTCAAGGGGGAAATGATGGTCAAATTTCTTTAGAGACATTTTCAGCTACTGTGGTTGGTAACAACTCTATTTACAGAAAGGCCATCTTACAACAGAATTACTGCTTTCAGGTTAGAGTATCACAATCTGATACACTCACCCAGGACAAGAGTAGAGATATGGAAGAAGTGTAGAGCCTGGACAATAGACTTTCCAAAAGATGCTTCAACTTCAAAGAAAGACAAATCAGAAGCTGATCTGGGAAATGTAGCAGCATCCTCAACTATTCACATTCAGCATATAGATTAGGGTGTTAATTTTTATGTTATTATAATCTTTCGAAGATGATGTAAATGTAATAAGACTTTTTGAGAATATGTAATAGATAGTTTTAAAATTCCTCAAGAGTTGAGGTAGTTAGAATCAGTTATAGCAATTTTGAACTGCTTTTTATGGTATTTAATGTAATAACTCAGAGGAAGGAAGGTTCCAAGTTTTGTACCTTTAGACTACAATTTTTGTACTCAAAGTTTTCAAATATTAGTGAATGAGAAGCAAGTTTCTGGAATATTTTTATGTTGATATCTGTTCAAGTTTTCGTTCTGTGTTTTCTATCTTTGAATAAAATGAAGTAATGAGCAGCAGGTCTCTTTTTTCCTATGTAAGTAAGAGTTAAAACCCTTAATCGATGCTCCTTCGTTTTAACTGTTTCTTTCATATAATTCTTCTGGGGTTTGAGATGATATATTCTGTCTAACAACATATCATTTTGGAATTATTTCTTTCATTTTCTTCTGGTCATTTCATTCAACATAAGAAAAATACAACATTGTGAAATGTTCATTATATTTGATATTTGAGGTTTTAATGATAAATACTTGAGGGTCATTAAACAAAGACAAATAATTCGGTGACATAATCATATAAATAGCTTAAGCACTGATTCCTTATCATAGCTAAGGGATTGTCTCTTAAGGTACAACATTTTTTGGCGCTGTTGCCAGGGATGAAGAAACGAAGTCTTTTCCCTGGGTTTTGTTTGTATTTCCTTTGGTTGTTCAGAGAGGAGAAAATATTAAAATTTTTGTTTCAATTTCTAATTCTGGCTTATAAGAGGCAACAAGAGGTCTGATACCTCTTAGCATAAGGTTCCTACCCTTTCAAATCTAGAAAAGTTGGTTTCTAAAAAGAGCCAGAAATCAAAAACCCTTTCTACACTTGATGCCACACTTCCTACACCTGGCAGCAATTCACATACTCTTTCATCCAAGGATATTTCCCGGAAACTCAATTTCTTGGAAGAAGAAAACTTGTCTTCATCCATTCACATCTAAGAACCAAGGTTAGAAGAGCAGTATTTTGAATCTGTATCTTTCACATTTACAGAAACTCAGCCTAATACAATTGTTATTTCTTCTGCTTTAGATTATCAACCCCTTCCTTTATCAGTTGTTTCACCCCATTCATCCACACCTACAACTGGTACACATATTCCCACTACTCAAGGAGCAGTCAATCAGGGTAAACATGGCAGCCCCTACATTCTTGATGAACAGATATGCACCATTAAATCTTCCTCAACCAATGAATGCAATGCCTCAAGAATATCTTAAGTTGCTTCCTAGGTTTACTAGTGAAGATGAAATAACTGCAGAACAACACTTGCCTTCGTTTTGCACTTTTGCTGAAAATTTCAATGTTGAACAGCTAGATGTAGTAATGAGACTTTTTGTGCAGTCTGTAAGTGAGAGGCAAGAAAATGGTTTAAAGGGTTACCAAATGGTTCATTTAATGATTAGGATGAGTTAGAAAGACAATTCATCCAAAGATGGGGTGAAAAGAGATACCATGGTCATTCTTTGATAGAATTTAATGCTATTAAGAAAAAACTTGATGAAAATATGAGTGATTTTATTAAAATATTCAATAAATTGTACAATAGTTTTCCTGCAGAAATGATACCTCCTCCCATTGGAGTAAGAGTGGTTTTTAATAGGGCATTTATATCATATTTTATTTTTACTTTGAGAGAAAGAAGGTCCCCCTACTCTTGAACAAATCCAAACGGATGCATTGGAGATTGAAGCAAATATCACTGTTATTGGAAAAGCTCAATAAAAGCAATCAATTCAAGATAAACGTAAAGCTAAGAAAGAGTCAATTCAAGATCAAAGGATTGATGACACGACCAAGGTCATTAAAAATTTGTCAAGAAAATTAGTAAAGTTAGAATTGGATAATAATAAACCTACACAACAAAACAGAGGGGTTTTTAATCCCTAATTCAGAAAGAAACCCTTGCAGATTTTGCAAAGGGAAAGAAGAGATCAAGATCAGGTTCAAGCACCCTTATATATAGAAGTAGCACCTTCCCAGTCTACTGATGATGATCAGAAAGAAGATGAAGAGAAAATTTTTGCCATATACATGGAAGGTAGTGTAGAAGAAGAATGTGAAAGATAATGTGAAGAAGAATGTAAAGAAGATGATATTTCATTTGATTAGGACGAGATGGATGACTATTGCAAACAATTTACTAATTTTATGGAAGTTGAATTGCATAAAAAGTATTACATGATATCTAAAAACAGGTTGATAACTCAGGATGATGAGGAAGAAGAATCAGAGTCAGTCCCTTCTCCAATGGCAACTCCACAACAGAAAAATTCAATAAAACAATCACACAAGGGGAAGCAGCCCATGAATCCAGTAAAAGAAAAAGAGAAGCAGCAAGCTGAGGCTTCCCAAAACAAGTCTAATGACTCAAATATTTTGGAGAATATTGTTACTATTCCTGACCAACATGAAAATTCAAATAGAAATCAAGAAGAACCTGAAAATTTGATTAAACAAAACCAAAATTTCAATTTGTCTAAAGAGTTAGAAAAAGTTAAATTCAAGTACCTCTTATTGAGTTAGCTAAAACACCTGGTTATAAGAAATAAATTGCAGATTTTATTAATCTATCTCAGTCTGATAAGGTGGGTGATATTGTGAATTTTCAAGAAGAGAAACCAGTGGTTACTTTCGAGCCTCATGTTGAAGAGGTAGACTCTTCTATTCCACCTTTTTATATATCAGTACTTTTGCGTTATTTCATTCTACATAATTATATGCTTGATTATGGTGCATCACATAATCTTATGCCATTATCTGTGATGAAAGAGCTAAATTTACAAACCACTAATCCATATAGAGGCCTCTATTTCTTTTATTCAAAGAGAATGAAGTGTGTAGGTCTTATCAAAGACATGGTTGTTTCCTTGGCCCAAATTCCAGCATGGAGTATCATGATGGATGTAGTAGTTGTAGATATTCCAGCTAGATTTGGTATGCTTTTGTCTAGATCCCGGGGAGCAAAGCTTGGAGGTGTCTTAAAGCTGGATCTCACATATGCCATCATCCCAGTTTTCAATGGAGAAGAAAGGAGGTTATATAGAGAAACCGAATTCATGAAAACTACCACCAAGAAAGAGGCAGGTAATTCTCCCATTTATGGTCAAGAGAAGGAGGATCTCTCTTGTTTTATGTTGCATGAAGATGCAAAATTTTTTGAAGACTCACAGAAGCAACCAACTTGAGCAAGTGTACATAAGGACCTACATTCAAATAAAATTTGGAAGTGCTATCTTGATGGAGCATATTCTAAAGAAGGTACAGGAGCTGGGTTCATCTTTATATCTCCTGAAGATAATCTTGTACATTTTTCTTTCAAACTAGAATTTGAATCAACTAATAATGTGGCAGAGTATGAAGAATTGATTTTGAGCTTGCAAACAACTAAACAAATGGGAATACAATCTGTTTCCATTTTTGGTGATTCTGAGTTGGTAATAAGATAGATTAAATTTTTTTGTCAGACTAAGCATCCCAGATTGAGATCCTATAGAAATGAGGTGTGGGATCTAATTGAAAATTATTTTGAAGCCTTTAATCTTCAATTTATTCCAAGAGAAGAAAATAAAATGGTAGACTCATTAGCAATTGCAGCCAGCACATTTAAGGCACCAATTAATCCAAGACTGAGATATGAAATTGAAATCAGACACAGACGTTCAATCCCTGATAATGTGAAGCACTAGCATGTTTTTGAAGATGATGAGCAGATTAACCAATTTTTAAAAATGATTAGAAATTTTGAGGACGATAAAATTCATCAAGAAAGTGATCAACCTGATCAAATTGATGTGCCTAGAAACCTGAAGAAGACAATTGGTGACCAAAAAATAATTATGCTGAAAGATAATAAATTTCCCAGATGCGTGGTTCCTCTTGAAAGATTGTTTGATGCTAACGATGTAGCAGTGAATCGGAAGAAGGCATCTCATGATGGGGAGATGGAGGATTGTAATTTACGAACTCAGCAGGAGCCCAAAATAGTCAATTTCTTCAAAGGAGTTCCCAAAGATTATAAAGAAAGCTATGCAGATCTTTTCAAAAAGTTCATAGATGTGTTTGCATGGTCATATGAAGATTTGAAGACTTATGATTTAGATATTATTCAACATAAGATACCACTGAAGGACGGGGTTAAGCCACATAGGTAGAATCTCAGACATATTAATCCACTGTTATTAGCCCCTATTGAGAAAGAGGTGAAGAAACTTTTGCAAGAAAAAATCATAGTTCCGCTTAGGTACTTAGAGTGGGTTTCAAATCTAGTTCCAGTTAGGACGAAAAATGGAGAGATAAGATTGTGTGTATATTTTAGAAATTTGAACAGCGCCTCCTTGAAGGATAATTATCCTTTGCCAAAGATGGACTATGTCCTGCAGAAATTAACTGCAACTTATAGGTTATCCATGGTTGATGGTTTTTATAGGTACAACAGAGTAGCATTTGAGAAATAGGATCAGAAGAAAACGACTTTCACTACACCCAGGGGAACATTCATGTATGCGAGGATGCCATTTTGTCTCATGAATGCAGGAGCTACTTTCTAGAGGGAAATGGATAAAGCTTTTGTAGGTGGCAAATTTGTAGTCATATATTTCGATGATTTGACTATTTTTTCAGGGTTTGATGATGAAATTTTGGAGCACCTACAGAAGGCTTTCTTGAAATGCAGAAAATTTGGGTTATCATTGAATCCTAAGAAATCCGTGTTTTCTATAGAGGAAGGTAAGTTGCTGGGACATATAGTTTCAAACCAAGTTGTGAAAATTAATCCAGCAAGGGTTAAGTCTATACAAACAATTCCATTACCTAGAAGTAAGAAAGATATTCAAAGATTCCTAGGGAAAATAAATTTTTTGAGAAGATTTGTTCCAAATTATGCCGAGATTGTCAGGGAAATAATAGATATGTTGAAGAAAAATGTTGAAGTAAAATGAGACAAATATGCAAGAGAGTCCTTTGCCAAAATTAAAGAGGCTCTTCAAGAAGCTCCAATTTTGATTAGTCCAGATTATTTGAAACCTTTCCAAAAATTTTCATTTTTATCACCTTTCACTATTCTTCTGTGTTGTTACAGAAGAATGAAGAAGGAAAGGAGCAGCCAGTGGAATTTTTTAGTAAAGTCCTTAGAGATGTAGAGCTCAAATATAACATCTTGGAGAAGCAGGCATATGCCTTAGTGAAGTCATTCAAAGCTTTCAGGACATATGTACTTCATTCTCAAATAGTAGCATATGTACGTAATTCTATTGTAAAAGATGTGCTGATTTAGAGTGATATAGAGGGAAAAAGAGGAAGATGGATTGCCAAAATCCAAGAATATGATTTGGACATTAAGCCCACTAAGTTAGTAAAAGGACAAGGATTAGCTAAGTTGCAAACAGAATCTAATTTCCAAACTCTAGAAATTAATTTGCTTGAACCATTAGATGAAGTGGTTGAGGAGACCAATCTAATTAAAACAAGGTCAACAATCAAATACAAATTTATCTTCTTAGACTGGTATAAAGATATTATTCACTATTTGTGTTTTTTCTCTTGCCCTCCCTCAATCAATAGATCAAAATAGAGAGCCATAAAATTTAAAGATCAACCTTATGTTATAATTGATGCTAAATTATATTGGAAAGATCCTGCTGGTGTCTTGTTGTGTTTGACAGAAGGAGAATTAATGGAAGTGATCAAGGAGTATCATGAATTTTTGTGTGGAGGAAATTACAGTTGGAAAGTAACTGGTCATAATATTATTAAATCGGGTTTCTACTAGTGTTCTTTATTTGCTGATGTATATGGAGTTGTTAGAAGTTGTCATAAATGCCAATTATTTTCAGAAAAGAAAAGGTTAGCTCTTTTACCTCTTCTTCCACCATCAAGTGGGCAGTTTAAGTGGATTCTGACTGCCATTGATTATTTTACAAAATGGGTAGAGGAAATTCCTACCAGGAAAGCAAATGATTTGCTAGTAATGAAGTTTGTGGAAGATAATATTTTCAGCAGTTTTGGATGTCCAGTGAAAATTGTCATAGACAATGCTTAGGTATTCAACCAGTCAGGTTTATAAATTTTTTTCAAACTTATAACGTGATATTGTCTCATTCTACATCATATCATCCTCAAGGGAATGGATTAGTAGAGTCATCAATCAATACATTGGTCAATATCTTGAAGAAAACAATTAATGAGAATTAGAAGTATTGGGATTCAAAGTTGATATTTTCTCTCTGGGCAGTAAGAATGACTACTAGAAGATCCACTGGTAAGTCCCCTTATGATTTAGTATATGGTACTCAAGATTTGTTTCCCACTCAGTTAGCAAAACCAGTAATTTATTTTCTTCAAGAAGCACAAGAAGAACCTAATGCATTTATAAGAAGGCTGAATAAGGTAATAGAATTGAGTGAAAGTAGAAATAAATTCAGAGACAATTTAGTCACATACCAGGAGAAAATGAAGTCCATTTTTGACAAAAAGGCAAAGGAGATTATTTTCAAAACTAGAGATCTGGTTCTAAGATCGGATACCAGGAGAGAGGAGAAGGGAAAACATGGTAAGTTTGATCCTCTATGGTATGGTCCTTACAAAATCACTGAATTTAGATCAAATAACACTTTCATGCTTAAAATATTGATGGAGAAACATTTGGGAAGGCTGTGAATGGGTAGCATCTGAAACATTATTTCCAGCACTAAAGATAATAGGTTCATCATTTGTACATATTCGGTTCTCCTCATTGTATATTTTTCATCAAGCATCATTTGACTCCATGCCCGAAGTGAAGGCACTGATCTGTAGGTTCTTAGTGTTTCGTGGAAAAAAAGCACTATCCCTAGGTGGAGCCAGATGTTGTGGATCATTTGCAATATTCTTTTATTTTCGACTCTGAATATATAAAAATAGAAAATTGTCAAAAATATGTTAAAGTATTATAATATTTATACTTTGGCATAAAAATATTTATTTTCAGTGCACTAAAATCAAAATTTTAGATACTTTGAACATTATGAAGTGGGTCCCCGACTTAAAGTTTAAAGGTCGATCATTATACCAAGCGGGGTGTGATGAAATCTCATATTCTGATCGAAGGACTCAAGCCACGGGCACAACTAGCACACTAATTAAAAAGAAGGGTGCCTTTGTACTTGACTGGGCTGACTGTGGGAGAAACATAGATGTGCGATGGAGATTGAATGCGGGGGCAAAAGCCAAAATATTTCTCCGTACCCCGAGACCCCTCACAGTGACGTAAGGCGCTAAGTTGTTCACAGCTGTCCTCTATGTCAGGTGAACTCAATGGTTCATTGGCGCATCATGTCAGCATTTAATTTAAAATGTCGCGCCACCTAATTAAGTGAAATTTTCATTTTTTCGAAGCTATTTTGTATTAAAATTGACATTTGTGATTGTTTTGTGCTGCGTCCTGCTTAGTTTCTCGTCACCCTGTTAAAATTTAGCCACCTTGTCAGTCATTGATCGTCGTAATTCCAAATTATGGCTAAGTATTCATCTTTTTCCAGTTCTTCTAGTCACATCCCTCTCATGGATACCGAGAGGGATATCCAAGACAAGAATTGTTCCCTGGTTCATCTTCCATTTTACCAACAAGTCCTCTTGAATGAAAAAGCTTCTCCAGTGTATTCTGCCATGGCCAAGTCTTGTTTGTCGTCTGCATATATCCCTAGAGCTCATATTTTTCCTGAATTGATATCCTGGATGTTTTCCGTTATGTATCCTGGAAAATGTTTTGTGATGAATTTTCAGGGAGAAAATATTCTGTAGGTGTCTGCCCAGTTAATCTGCCAAGCCCTCTGTTACCCTGATTCAGAGTCATGTGTTCAATTTTCCGATGAATCTTTGGTAGCATATTATGATAATATTGCAGGTGAAAACTTCAATCAGCTTGTTCATTTTCTAAGGCCCAACACACATCAATTTCAGCCAGACAACAAGAATTTTCCTATGGAGGTTTTTGATATTGAGATTCAGCCAGTACTAAGCAGCATTGCTAAAATTCTGGGCAAAGATGATGACAGTATGATGGATAAAATGATGTTAGGGATGTTTTCCATGAATATGAAGCTAGGAATGGTGCTGGATATTCCATCATATTGGACACAAGAAGTAAATTCACACCTAATTAGTCTATCATTAACAGGTTCTTTCATATTTCCTTCATTAATCATTTACTTGTTCTTATATCAAAATGTGGAGGAGTTTATGCATCTAGGTCTGAATATCATGGACATGAATAAGAAGAGGCAATTTGTAGATTTCTGGACAGATATAGTAAGGAGAGAACAAAATGAAAATGGACTATTTGATTTTGCCAGTTATTTCATGTCAAGTGCATATAAGGTTAGGAATGGCGTTTCTCCCCCCTTTTTTTAACCCCAATATCAATAATTATTTCATTTAGGAGAAAACTGTAAGATTTGGGATTGGTTTGTGTTTGAGGATTATTCAGAAATTAGGTTATATGGAGCAGGTGTTGAGCCTTACAAACTTCTAGTATTTGTTCCCATGAGGCTATTTTGCTTGGAGTTTATTCGACAATGTCTGAATGTTGATCAAGTTCACTTTGTGCCAATTAAAAAGGGGCATATGTTTAAACTACCCATGACTGTAGCTCCTTTCATTTTTAATATAAGATAGGCATTTGAGGAAGTTACTAAAATGCTAGATGAGATGCAATTGCTTCTAGGGGAAAGATGGGCTTACGACCCACACAGTGTAATTTCCAATAGAAGAATTGAGAATGGGTATTCAGCTTTCATTCATGAAAGCAGGCCAAATTTAGAAAAGATATGTAGCAAAGGTGTAGTGAGTTTAACAGGTTCAAATATTCAGAATCCTATCATTTCATAAAAGTCTAATAAAAGAAGTAAAGAAACAGTAATTGACTTAGAAGATGAGGAGAAAGGAGCTAAGAAAAGGACAAAGTTTAATAAAGAACATGCATATAATCAACCTGGTTACTCTCTATAGCTAGGAGAGGAACATAATGTTCTTGCCACACCCAGAAGACATGAGACTTCTCATGAAGAAGTACCTTTGATCAAACAGATGTTTGCCCAAATTTCAAAAAGGAATCAGAAGTTGAAAGCCAACATGGAAACCCAAGCTGAATATCAGATTTATCCAGATCAATCAAGGATTTTGACTGCCATGGATCTTAAGAAAGATCAATTCAGAATTGCCTTGTCACATCCTACTGACATGTCAATTGGTTCCTGTAGTAATTTCAATACTGTAAATATAACTGTATATGTGAAGAAAATCCCATTGTTGGATAAGATGAACTTACATATGCATACAGGTCAATTGATTGTAAATGACCTAACAAAGTCTAATGAAATGGAAATGAAAGCAGAGAAAATTCTTGGGAAATTCATTAAACAGTTGAAGTTAGAAAAATCCAACTCTAGGGCTTTAACCATTCAGAATGAGGAACTAAAGAAGATCATAGTAAATATTGGGGTTGACCCTAATGATAGGACTGTAATGCAAAAGCTTCTACAAAGTGTTGAAGAAGAGATATGTACTTTGAAGAAGAAGATAAAATTACCTGCAGGGGAGCATTCAATGGCTGCAGAGGTTGCATAGGTAGAGAACAAGAAAGAAAAGTTGCTACAGTAGCTGATGCAAAAGGAGGAGGAAATCCCCAAAATAAAACAAACTAGAGTATCACTGAAAAATCATATTGATAGTCACACTTGTACTTTTATTTTTCCTTCAGGTAATGAATATCCACAAGCACAGATTGCTTAATTGAATACTGAATTGTATATGGTGGAAAGAGAATGGAAGAAGGCTTAAGAAAATCTAGAGACTGCATCAAAGATTATTCAAGCTGCAAAAAATGAATCTAGTAAATACAAAATGGACAGTCAGAATGCCAATGCTGAGATCAAAATCCTTCAAGATAAATTGAAAGGGAACATATCTTTAATATAGGAAAAAGATATCATTTGGAATGATATAATTTATGAAATGAAGTCAATTTGGGACTTCTTGATGGTGGTTGCAGAAGAGAGAAGTATTATCATAGAATTTGAAGAACCAGTAATGGCAAATAGACAAAAGACAATCAATAGGGTTATTTGGGCAAAAAGATTCATTGATTTTATCAACTCCAATATAGATCAAGAATTGGAGGAAAATGAGATTAAGGATACAATATTATATGCATTAGAGATTAATAAGATGATTGTCAAGAATGATTACAGGAAAGCCACATAAAAGAAGTTGATATAAATCAAAGAAGTAGTAAGTTAGTTTGATAAATCATTGGAAAAATTAACAAGAGTAGGTTTCCCTTCATGCTAGGCACTGGGAGGAGGTCTATTGTCATGGGATTATTATGAAAAAATATTGGTATTAACAAAAATTAAAGTTGATAATACACATTAAAAGACTTAGGTACTCAAGGGGGCAACGATGACCAACTTTCTTCAGAGACATTTTCAGCTGTTGTGGCTGGTAAAAAATCTATTTACAGAAAGATCATTTTACAACCGAATTAGTGCTTTCAAGTTAGATTATCACAATCTAATACACTCACCCAGGAAAAGAGTAGAGATATGGAAGAAGTGTAGAGCCTGGACAATAGAGTTTCTAAAATATCCTTCAACTTCGAATAAAGACAAATCAGAAGTTGATCTGGTAAATGTAGAAACATCCTCAACTATTCAAATTCATCATATAGATTAGGGTGTTAATTTATATGTTATTATAATATTTCAAAGATGATGTAAATGTAATAATGCTTTTTGAGAGTATGTAATAGATAGTTTTCAAACTCTTCAGTAGTTGAGGTAGTTAGGATCAGTTATAGCAGTTTCGAACTACATTTTTTTGTATTTAATGTAATAACTCAGAGGAAGGAGGGTTCCGAGTTTTGGACCTTCAGACTACAATTTTTGTACTCAATTTTTTCAAAGATTAATGAATGAGAAGCAAGTTTCTAGAATATGTTTATGTTGATATGTGTTCAAGTTTTAGTTCTAAGTTTTCTATCTTTAAATGAAATGAAGTGATGAGCAACAAGCCTCTTTTACCTATGTCAGCAAGAGTTGGAACCCTTAATTGCCGGTCCTTCGTTTTAACTATTTCTTTCACATGATTCTTTTAGGGTTTGAGATGATATATTCTGTGTAACATCATATTAGTTTTGACTTCTTTATTTCATTTTCTTCTGGTCATTTCATTCAACTTATGAAAAATACAGCATTGTGAAATTTTCATTATATTTGATATTTGAGGGTTCAATGATAAATACCTGAGGGTCATTTAACAGAGACAAATAATTTTTTGACATAATCATGTAAATGGCTTAAGCATTGATTCCTTATCACAGCTAAGGGATTGTCTCTTAAGGTACAACATTTTTTGGCATCGCTTCCGGGGAACGAAGAAACGAAGTCTTTTCATTGGGTTTTGTTTTTATTTCCTTTGGTTGTTCACAGAGGAGGAAATATTAAAAGTTGTGTTTCATTTTCTAATTCTGGCTTATAAGAGGCCATATAAGAGGTCTGATACCTCTTAGCAGAAGGTTCCAACCCTTTCAAATCCATAAAAGTTGGTTTCTAAAAAGAGCCAAAAATCAAAAACCTTTTCTACACTTGATGCCACACTGCCTACACCTAGAAGCAGTTCACATACTCTTTCATCCAAGGATATTTCCTGGAAACTCACTTTCTCGGAACAAGAAAACTTTTCTTCATCCATTCACATCCAAGAACCAAGGTTAGAAGAGCAGTATTTCAAATCGGTATCTTTCACATTTACAGAAACTCAGCCTAATACAGTTGTTAGTTCTTCTACTTTAGATTATCAATCCCTTCTTTTATCAGTTGTTTCACCCCATTCATCCACACCTACAACTGGTACACATATTCCCACTACTCAAGGAGCGATCAATCAGGGCATAAACATGGCAGCCCCTGCATTCTTGATTAATAGATATGCACCATTAAATCTTCCTCAACCAATGAATGCAATGCCTCAAGAATATCTTAAGTTTCTTCTTAGGTTTACTGGTGAATATAAAATAACTGTAGAACAACACTTGCCTTTGTTTTACATCTTTGCTGAAAATTTCAATGTTGAACAGCTAGATGTAGTAATGAGACTTTTTGTGCAGTCCGTAAATGGAGAGGCAAGAAAATGGTTTAAAGGGTTACCAAATAGTTCAATTAATGATTGGGATGAGTTACAAAGATAATTCATCCATATATGGGGTGAAAAGAGAGACAATGGTTATTCTTTGATAGAATTTAATGCTATTAAGAAAAAACCTGATGAAAATATGAGTGATTTTATTAAAAGATTCAATAAATTGTACAATAGTTTTCCTGTAGAAATGAAACCTCCTCCCATTGGAGCAAGAGTGGTTTTCGCTGGGGCATTTATATCAGATTTTAGTTTTACTTTGAGAGAAGGAAGGCCCCCCTACTCTTGAACAAATCCAAATGGATGCATTGGAGATTGAAGAAAATATGATTGCTGCTGGAAAAGCTCAAGAAAAGTAGTCAATTCAAGATAAAGGTAAAGCTAAGAAAGAGTCAATTCAAGATCAAAGGATTGATGACATGACCAAGGTCATTAAAAAATTTTCAAACAAATTATTAAAGTTGGAATTGGATAATAAGAAACCTACACAACAAAACAGAGGGTTTTTTAATCCCCAATTCAGAAAGCAACCCCTGCAGATTTTGCAAAGGGAAAGAAGAGATCAGGATCAGGTTCAAGCACCCTTATATATAGAATCAGCACCTTCCCAGTCTACTGATGATGATGAGAAAGAAGATGAAGAGAAAATTTCTGCCATATACATGGAAGGTAGTGCAGAAGAATAATGTGAAAGAGAATGTGAATAAGAACGTAAAGAAGCTGATATTTCATTTGATCAGGAAGATATGGATGACTATTGCAAACAATTTACTGATTTTATGAAAGCTAAATTGCATAACAAGTATGACTTGAGATCTAAAAAGAGGTTGAGAACACAGGATGATGAGGAAAAAGAATCAAAGTCAGTCCCTTCTCCAATGGCAACTCCACAACAGAAAAAAATCAATAAAAAAATCAGACAAGGGGAAGCAGCCCATGAATCTAGTAAAAGAAAAAGAGAAGTAGCAAGCTGAGGCTTCCCAAAACAAGTCTAATGGCTCAAATATTTTGGAGAAGATTTTTATTGTTCCTAACCTAAATAGAAATCAAGAAGAACCTGAAAAATTGATTAAAAAAAACAAAACTTTCAGTTTGTCTAAAGAGTTAGAAAAAGTTAAAATTCTAGTACCTCTTATTGAGTTAGGTAAAACACCTGGTTATAAGAAATAAATTGCAGATTTTATTAATCTATCTCAATCTGATGAGGTGGGTGATATTGTGAATTTTCAAAAAGAGAAACAAGTGGTTACTTTCGGGCCTCATGTTGAAGAGGTAGACACTTATATTCCACCTTTTTATATATCAGTACTTTTGCATGATTTCATTCTACATAATTGTATGCTTGATTAGGGTGCATCACATAATCTTATGCCATTATTTGTGATGAAAGAGCTAAATTTACAAATCACTAATCCATATAGAGACCTCTATTCCTTTAATTCAAAGAGAGTGAAGTGTGTAGGTCTTATCAAAGACATGGTTTTTTCCTTGGCCCAAATTCCAGCCAAGAGTATCATGATGGATGTAGTAGTGGTAGATATTCTAGCTAGATTTGGTATGTTATTGTCTAGATCCTGGTGAGAAAAGCTTGGAGGTGTCTTAAATTTGGATTTCACATATGCCATCATCCAAGTTTTCAATGGAGAAGAAAGGAGGTTATATAGAGAAACCAGATTCATGAAAACTACCATCAAGAAAGAGGCAGGTAATTCTCCCATTTATGGTTAAGAGAAGGAGGATCTCTCTTGTGTTATGTTGCATGAAGATGCACAATTTTTTGAAGACTCATAGAAGCAACTCTCTTCAGCAAGTGTACACAAGGAGATGCATTCAAATAAAATTTGGAAGTGCTATTTTGATGGAGCATATTCTAAAGAAGGTACAGGAGCTGGGTCCATCTTTATATCTCCTGAAGATAATCTTTTACCTTTTTCTTTCAAACTGGAATTTGAATCAACTAATAATGTGGCAGAGTATGAAGCATTGATTTTGAGCTTGCAAACAGCTAAACTAATTGGAATACAATCTGTTTCCATTTTTGGTGATTTCGGGTTGGTAATAAGACAGATTAAGAATTGGTGTCAGACTAAGCATCCCAGATTGATATTCTATAGAAATGAGGTGCGGGATCTAATTGAAAATTATTTTGAAGATTTTAATCTTCAATTTATTCCAAGAGAAGAAAATAGAATGGCAAACTCATTAGTAGTTGCAGCCACCACATTTAAGCCACCAATTAATCCATGACTGAGATATAAATTGAAATTAGACACAGGCCTTCAATCCCTGATAATGTAAAACACTGGCATGTTTTTGAAGATGATGAGCAGATTAATCAATTTCTAACAATGATTGGAAATTTGAGGACAATAAAATTCATCAAGAAAGTGATCAAACTGATCAAATTGATGTGCCTAGAAATCTGAAGCAGACAATTGGTCACCAAAAAATAATTCAGTTGAAAGATAATACATTTCCTAGAGGCCTGGTTCCTATTGAAAGATTGTTTGATGCTTGTTGGGGTTCCCATGTTTTGGCCAGGTTGACAAGACCAAAAGATGAGACAACATAGAACCACTTTCAGACCTTAGGATCTAGCCCTCCTAGGTCCAGAGAGGGATCTCTCTATGATTGATTGTTTGTGTTTGGTTGTTGGGAATCAGGAAAGAAGGATCCAATATACGGCAAGGATGAGCAATGAGGAAGTTTAGGTCGAGGTAGTTCATTCAGAGAACATCAAGGCCATTGGGCTATGGAGTCAAGAAATGATTTACTTGTGTTCAACGTGCAAGCTTTCAGTTGGGCTAGTCATCTAGAGCATTTGGATCTTGCAAAATGATTGGTGAAATGGAACATTAAGGACTGAAAATGGATAAAGGAGAACCGACCAACTCTATCTATAGATCGAGCTAGAGGTAATTTAACTCTAGGCCTGCTTGGACAAAATTGGAGGTAGGACAAGGGATCTTAGAAAGGCTTAATTGGGATGGAAAGTTCCTAGAGAGGCAGAGACAAGGTTCTAGACCTCCCAGTGTTCTCAGCACATCCAACTAGATCCTAACAAGAACATCTAAACATAGACTTCATTAATTCATACATCAGAGAGTAGGAAATAACATCCACTACACTGGTTAAATCAATTGAAATCAATATTAAGATACACATATAAGAAGAAAACATAAAGGGCTGGGAGAGCAGGAGCATAAGGTACCTATCAAGGGTAAATCTCATGCCAAACTTCTAATGCGAGCCAGTAGAAATGGAATGAAATGAAATCAAACACAGAGATAAGAAAACATCACCAGCTTCTTTAGATCATGATCCAAAGAAATATGCTTTTCATATTAAAAACAACACCAATCAGGTACATCATAGCCCATAGCTTGAACATTCAGTCTGAATACATCGAATATTATCCTATCTTACAATATTACACAGAGAACTTGTCTTTAGAGGAAAATGCTTGCGTTTCACTGATATCTCATCAACAACCAACAACAATTTCTTTCTGTGCTTTATAGCATAGGATGAACAGAATATCAACTGTGGTGGGTAGGTGAACACTAAATGTAATATTGAACACAAAAATGAATGCAGGGCTGAGACCCATTCTGTTTAACTGCTGTGTATTTAATCTCTGTCACCTCCCTTGTGAAAGAGAGATATTCTCCAGATATGATCTTGAAATCTTTTGGCTGTAGTACTCCTGGTGATTTTAAACAAAAATAAAATAAACTACTGAGAATTCTGCCATATAAATGCTCTAGTGGTTTTGAACTTCCGTTAGGGTGGAAATTCCTTCAGGGACATGGTGCGTAGTAAAATCTATATGGACACCCTGTACTTGATGAAGAAAAACATTCTGCTAATGAATAAACCCTGATGTTACCTTTTACTTGCACTCAAGATCATTTGGTTGATCCTCGGGGTCTTAAACCTGGTGCTTTGCCTTCTAAACCACTGATTTAAGGCTCAAGATCTTCATTAGCACTCGTTAATCTCCTTTGCTTCTTACTAAAACACTTTGCCGCTCCACTTTTGCTTCTGACAGGTTATTTCAGGTTTTAATGGCGCTGGGAGATTTTTAGAGTTGGATTCTGCCCTTCTTTAATGCAAGTCCTGTCTTCATCTTCCCAGGTCATTCTTTTATAAATCTTTCCTCTGTAACTGATCTTCTTTGATTTCTCTGTCCTTGTAGCAGAGACGCGCACCATGGAGGCCATTAGCTTTAATAACCCTGCAAAACACACAAATAAGTTAAGGAAATCATGAATGGGGTGGCAGATGATGTGGAGGAGGAGAAAGGTGGTGCAGATGGTGACATGGCGGAGAAAAATAAAGAGGAACAATGGAAATCCATTCTGGTGAAGGTGGTGGTCTGCAGAGCGAAAAACGAACGAAAGAACGTTAAAAAACACTAAACACACCAATTATATGCGATGGAATGGGAGCATGTATGGAGGATGCATGTGGATATGAAGTGGTGGGGCCGGGGATAGAGGAAAAGACAGCGGCGGGTGAGAAAAACTGGACCGTCGATCATGGCAGAGATCGACGGCGGAGGACGACGGACGATGGGATAGGACATGGACTATCGCACGAGCAGCTCTGGCGAATGATGGTCGTTGGCTAAGTGACCTGAGATTCGACGGGTGACAGCAATTTCGCTGGGCATCCATGGTCGACAGATAATGCACGGGAGATGGGAGGTTTTGGAGTCATACAGAAGACACGTGTCGAAAGGTGAGTGGAATCACTGGGCTATCGGATAAAACCACCAAGCGTGCGAGGGTGGTGCAAAATAAACCGGGCGGTTTTGTGCTATTGCGCGGTGGGGCCCATGGAAGCAGGTAGATTCTGGACCGTCAGATCTGGCTTTAACGGATGGTGGAGATGCGGCGACGGGTGATGCACGAGGAAAATGACGGAGGCTGCGGGGGCGGCAATCGCCGTCCATTCTATGCAGATTGACGACTGTAATCGCACCCAGAGAACAAACGTAACAAGTGTCTTTGGGGGTTAGCGATTGGTTACGGCGTGGGGTTATATGGAGAGGGAAAGGCGCGAGGCTAGCGGGAAGGGGCTGAGGCCTATTATATGGTCGGAAGTGGGTTTTTAACCCATTTTAATGCATTCTGAAGCCTCCAAAGGGTAATGATAGGGAGATGGAGGGGGAATTTGGGGAAACAAAGGGTGTGGGGATTTTAAGAGGGGATTTAGGGGGTTAATGGGGGGGAAATAGAGGGGAATAGAGGGATTTTAACAGAAGGAGGAGAGAGGGGAGAAAAGAACATTTTGCAGGGGTGCAAGGAGTAATAATAGGCCTTTTAGGAATGGATGAGTAGATAGGATTTGTATTAGGCATAGCATTCAGAGACTTCAAGGAGGATGGGTTTTCAGGGGAAAGCCATTCCTTGAAGGCTCCACAATAATCTAGCCCCCAGCTTGCTTGTCAAAAATTTCATAGGGGGGCTAACAATGCTAACGATGTAGAAGTGAATCAGAAGAAGGCATCTCAGGATGGGGAGATGGAGGATTGTAACTTAGGAACTCAGCATGAGTCAAAAATAGTCAAGTTGTTCAAAGGAGTTCCCAAAGATTATAAAGAAAGATAGGCAGATCTTTTCAAAAATTTCATAGATGTGTTTGCATGGTCATATGAATATTTGAAGACTTATGATTTAGATACTATTCAGAATAAGGTACCATTGAAGGATGGGGTTAAGCCACATAGGCAAAAGCTTAGACAGATTAATCCACTGTTATTAGCCCCTATTGAGAAAGAGGTGAAGAAAATTTTGTAAGAAAAAATCATAGTTCCGCTCAGGTACTCAGAGTGGGTTTTAAATCTAGTTCTAATCAAGAAGAAAAATGAAGAGATAATATTGTGTGTATATTTTAGAAATCTGAACAGAGCCTCCTTGAAGGGTAATTATCCTTTGCCAAAGATGGACTATGTCCTGCAGAAAGTAACTGGAGCTTATACATTATCCATGGTTGATGGTTTTTCTGTGTACAACCAAGTAGCAGTTGAGAAAGAGGATCAGAAGAAAACAACTTCCACTACACCCTGGGGAACATTCATGTATGCCAGGATTCCATTTGGTCTCATGAATGCTAGAGCTACTTTGTAGAGGGCAATGGATATAGGGTTTTTAGGTGACAAATTTATAGTCATATATTTGGATGATGTGACTATTTTTTCAGGGTCTGATGATGAACATTTGGAGCACCTGCAAAAGGCTTTCTTGAAATGCAGAAAATATGGGTTATTATTGAATCCTGAGAAATCCCTATTTTCTCTAGTGGAAGGTAAGTTGCCGTGACATATAGTTTCAAAACAAGGTGTGAAAATTGATCCAGCAAGGGTTGAGGCTATACAAACAATTCCATTACCTAGAAGTAAGAAAGATATTCAAATATTCGTAGGGAAAATAAAATTTTTGAGAAGATTTGTTCCAAATTATGCTAAGATTGTCAGGAAAATAATAGATATGTTGAAGAAAAATGTTGAAGTAAAATGGGACAAAGATGCAAGAAAATCCTTTGCTAGAATTAAAGAGGCTCTTCAAGAAGCTCCTATTTTGATTAGTCCAGATTATTTGAAACCTTTCCAAATTTTTTCATTCGCATCACCTTGCACTATTGCTGATGTGTTGTTACAGAAGAATGAAGCAGGAAAGGAGCAATAAATGGCATTTTTCAGTAAAGTCCTCAAAGATGCAGAGCTCAAATATAACATCTTGGAGGAGCAGGTATATGCCTTAGTGAAGTCATCGAAAGCTTTCAGGAAATATGTACTTCATTCTCAAATAGTAGCATATGTACCTAATTTTTTTGTTAGAGATGTGATGATTCAGAGTGATATAGAGGGAAAAAGAGGAAAATGGATTGCCAAAATCAAAGAATATGATTTGGACATTAAGCCTACTAAGTTAGTCAAAGGACAAGGATTAGCTAAGTTGCGAACAAAATCTAATTTCCAAACTCTGGGAATTAATTTGCTTGCACCATTAGATGAAGTGGTTGAGGAGACCAATCAGATTAAAGCAAGGTTAGTAATCAAATACAAATTTATCTTCTCAGACTGGTATAAAGATATTATTCACTATTTGTGTTTTTTCTCTTGCTCTCCCTCAATCAATAGATCAAAATACAGAGCCCTAAAACTCAAAGCTCAACCTTATGTTGTAATTGATGCTAAATTATATTGGAAATATCCTGCTGGTGTCTTGTTGCTATGTTTGACAGAAGGAAAATCAATGGAAGTGATCAAGGAGTATCATGAATGTTTGTGTGGAGGACATTAAAGTTGGAAAGTAACTGCTCATAAGTTTCTTAAATCAGGTTTCTACTGGCGTTCTTTATTTGCTGATGTATATAGAGTTGTTAGAAGTTGTCAAAAATGCCAATTATTTGGAGAAAAGGAAAGGTTAGCTCTTTTACCTCTTCTTTCTATTTTTATTGAAGAACCCTTCAAATAATAGGGATTAGATTTTTTTGGGGAAATTAATCCACCATAAACTAGGCAGTTTAAGTGGATTCTAATTGCCATTGATTATTTTACAAAATGGGTAGAGGCAATTCCTACCAGGAAAGAAAATGATTTGGTAGTAATGAAATTTTTGAAAGAGAATATTTTCAGCAGGTTTGGATGTCCAGTGAAAATTGTCACAGACAATGCTCAGGTATTCAACTCATTAAGGTTTATAAATTTTTGTCAAACTTATAATTTGATATTGTCTCATTTCACATCGTATCATCCTCAAGGGAATGGATTAGCAGAATCATCAAACAAGACATTGGTCAAGATCCTGAAGAAAACAATTAATGAGAAATAGAAGAATTGGGATTCAAAGTTGATATTTTCTCTCTGGGCAGTAAGAATGACTACTAGAATATCCATTGGTAAGTCCCCTTATGAGTTGGTATATGGTACTCAAGCTTTGTTTCCCACTCAATTAGCAAAACAAGTAATTTATTTTCTTCAAGAGCACAATAAGAACCTAATGCATTGATCAGAAGGATGAATAAGGTAATATAATTGAGTGAAAGCATAAATAAAGTCAAAGACAATTTGGTCACATACCAGGAGAAAATGAAGTCCATTTTTTACAGAAACGCAAAGGATTTTATTTTCAAAACTGGAGATATGGTTCTAAGATGGGATACCAGGAGAGAGGAGAAGGGAAAACATGGTAAGTTTGATCCTCTATGGTATGGTCCTTACAAAATCACTGAAGTTAGATCAAATAAAACTTTCATGTTGGAAAATGTTGATGGAGAAACAATTGGGCAGCCTGTGAACAGGCAGTATCTGAAACATTATTTCCAGCACTAAAGATAACAGGTTCATCATTTGTACATATTTCGTTTTCCTCATTGTATTTTTTTCATAAAGCATCATTTGAATCCATGCCTGAAGGGTAGGCATTGATCTGCAGGTTCTTAGTGTTTCATGGAAAAGAAGCACTATCCCTAGGTGGAGCCATATGTTATGGATCATCTGCAATATCCTTTTATTTTCGACTCTGAAAATACAAAAATATAAAATTGTCAAAAATATGTTAAAGTATTATAATATTTATACTTTGGAATAAAAATATTTCATTTCGTTACATTAAAATCAGAAGTTTAGATACTTTGAACCTTATGAAGTGGGTCCCTGAATCGAAGTTTAAAGGTCGATCATTATATCAAGCGGGATTTGATGAAAGCTCGTATTCTAATCGAAGGACTCAACCCGCAAGCACAACTA
The DNA here is from genome assembly GCA_034641835.2 of Pinus albicaulis. Classification (NCBI taxonomy): domain Eukaryota; kingdom Viridiplantae; phylum Streptophyta; class Pinopsida; order Pinales; family Pinaceae; genus Pinus; species Pinus albicaulis. The sequence goes on from CM076583.1 coordinate 201,755,898, forward strand.
GCACACTAATTAAAAAGAAGGGTGCCTCTGCAGTTGACTGGGTTGACTGTGGGAGAAACACATATGTGTGATGGAGATTGAATACAGGGGCACAAGCCAAAATATTTCTCCATACCCCGAGACCTCCCTCAGTGATGTAAGGCACTGAGTTGTTCACAACTGTCCTCCACGTTAGGTGAACTCAACGGTTCGTTGGCGCGTCATGTCAGCATTTAATTTAAAAGGCTGCACCACTTATTTAAGAAAAATTCTCAAAAGACTATTTAATTTCCTTGTTGATAATACACATGAAAAGACTTAGGTACTCAAGGGGGCAATGATGATCAACTTTCTTCATAGACATTTTCAGCTGCTGGGGCTGGTAAAAACACTATTGACAGAAACACCATATTACAACCGAATTACTGCTTTAAGGTTAGAGTATCACAATCTGATACACTCACCTGGGACAAGAGTAGAGATATGGAAAAAGTGTAGAGCCTTGACAATAGACTGGCCAAAAGATCCTTCAACTTCGAAGAAAGAAAAATCAAAAGTTGATCTGGGAAATGTAGCAGCATCCTCAACTATTCACATTCAGCATATAGATTAGGGTATTATTTTTTATGTTATTATAATCTTTCAAAGATGATGTAAATGTAATAATGCTTTTTGAGAGTATGTAATAGATAGTTTTCAAACTCTTCAGGAGTTGAGGTAGTTAGGATCAGTTATAGCAGTTATAGAAGTTTTGAACTGCTTTTTATTGTATTTAATGTAATAACTCAGAGGAAGGAGGGTTCCAAGTTTCGGACCTTCAAACTACAATTTTTGTACTCAAATTTTTCGAAGATTAACGAATGAGAAGCAAGTTTCTAGAATATGTTTATGTTGATATGTGTTCAATTTTTTGTTCTGTGTTTTCTATCTTTGATTAAAACAAGTTGATGAGCAACAGGTCTCTTTTTACCTAAGTAAGAAAGAGTTGAAACCCTTAATCAACATTCCTTCGTTTTAACTGTTTCTTTCATATGATTCTTCTGGGGTTTGAGATGATATATTCTGTGTAATATCATATCAGTTTGGACTTCTTCCTTTCATTTTTTTCTGGTCATTTCATTCAACATAAGAAAAAGGCAACATTGTGAAATGTTCATTATATTTGATATTTGAGGGTTTAATGATAAATATTTGAGGGTAATTTAACAGAGACAAATAATTTTGTGACATATTCATATAAATGGCTTAAGCATTGATTCCTTATCAAAGCTAAGGGATTGTCTCTTAAGGTACAACATTTTTTGGCGCCGCTACTAGGGAACAAAGAAACATAGTCTTTTCCCTGGGTTTTGCTTTTATTTCCTTTGGTTGTTCAGAGAGGAGGAAATATTAAAAATTTTGTTTCATTTTCTAATTCTGGTTTATAAGAGGCCACATATGAGGTCTGATACCTCTAAGCATAAAGTTCCTACCCTTTCAAATCTAGAAAAGTTGTTTTCTAAGAAGAGCCAGAAATCAAAAAACCTTTCTACACCTAATGCCACACTGCCTACACTTGGCAGCAATTCACATACTTTTTCATCCAACGATATTTCCCGGAAACTCACTTTCTCGGAACAAGAAAAATTTTCTTCATCCATTCACATCCAAGAACCAAGGTTATAAGAGTAGTATTTCAAATCTATATCTTTCACATTTACAGAAACTCAACCTAATACAATTGTTAGTTCTTCTACTTTAGATTATCAACCCCTTCCTTTGTCAGTTTTTTCACCCCATTCATTCACACTTACAACTAGTACATAGATTCCCACTACTCAAGGAGGAGTCAATTAGGGCATAAACATGGCAGCCCCTGCATTCTTGATGAACAGATATGCACCATTAAATCTTCCTCAACAAATGAATGCAATGCCTCAACAATATCTTAAGTTGTTTCCTAGGTTTACTGGTGAAGATGAAATAACTGTAGAACAACACTTGCCTTTGTTTTTCACTTTTGTTGAAAATTTCAATGTTGAACAGCTAGATGTAGTAATGAGACCTTTTGTGCAGTCCCCAAATGGAGAGGAAATAAAATGGTTTAAATGGTTACCAAATTGTTCAATTTGGTATAAAAGACATGGTTGTTTCCTTGGCCCAAATTCCAGCCAAGAGTATCATGATGGATGTAGTAGTTGCTGATATTCCAGCTAGATTTGGTATGTTGTTGTCTACATCCTAGGAGCAAATCTTGGAGGTGTCTTAAAGTTGGATTTTGCATATGCCATCATCCCAGTTTTCAATGGAGAAGAAAGGAGGTTATATAGAGAAACCAGATTCATGAAAACTACCACCAAGAAAGAGGCAGGTAATTCTCCCATTTATGGTCAAGAGAAGGAAGATATCTCTTGTTTTATGTTGCATGAAGATGCAGAATTTTTTGAAGACTCATAGAAGAAACTCTCTTCAGCAGTGTAAATAAGAAGTTGCATTCAAATAAAATTTGGAAGTGCTATTTTGATGGAGCATATTCTAAAGAAGGTACAGGAGTTGGGTTCATCTTTATATCTCCTGAAGATAATATTTTACTTTTTTCTTTCAAACTGGACTTTGAATCAACTAATAATGTGGCAGAGTATGAAGCATTGATTTTGAGCTTGGAAATAGCTAAACAAATGGGAATACAATCTGTTTCCATTTTTGGTGATTCTGAGTTGGTAATAAGACAGATTAAGAATTGGTGTCAGACTAAGCATCCCAGATTGAGATCCTACAGAAATGAGGTGTGGGATCTAATTGAAAATTATTTTGAAGCCTTGAATCTTCAATTTATTCCAAGAGAAGAAAATAGAATGGCAGACCCGTTAGCAGTTGTAGCCAGCACATTTAAGCCACCAATTAATCCAAGGCTGAGATATGAAATCTAAATCAGACACACAGGCCTTCAATCCATGATAATATAAAGCACTTGCATGTTTTTGAAGATGATGAGCAGATTAATCAATTTTGAACAATGATTGGAAATTTTGAGGACAATCAAATTGATCAAGAAAGTGATCAAGATGATCAAATTGATGTGCCTAGAAACCTAAAGCAGACAATTGGTGACCAGAAAATAATTCAGTTGAAAGATAATACATTTCCCAGAGGCCTGGTTCCTCTTGAAATATTGTTTGATGCTAAAGATGTAGCAGTGAATCGGAAGAAGGCATCTCAAGATGGGGAGATGGAGGATTGTAACTTAGGAACTCAGCAGGAGCGCAAAATAGTCAATTTGTTCAAAGGAGTTCGCAAATATTATAAAGAAAGTTATGCAGATCTTTTCAAAAAGTTCATAGATGTGTTTGCATGGTCATATGAAGATTTGAAGACTTATGATTTAGATATTATTCAGCATAAGATACCAATGAAGGATGTGGTTCAGCCACACAGGCAGAAGCTCAGACATATTAATCCACTGTTATTAGCCCCTATTGAGAAAGAGGTGAAGAAACATTTGCAAGAAAAAATCAAAGTTCTTCTCAGGTACTCAGAGTGGGTTTCAAATCTAGTTCGAGTCAGGAAGAAAAATGGAGAGATAAGATTTTGTGTAGATTTTATAAATCTGAACAGAGCCTCCTTTAAGGATAATTATCCTTTGCCAAAGATGGACTATGTCCTACAGAAAGTAACTGGAGATTATAGGTTATCCATGGTTGATGGTTTTCCTGGGTACAACTAAGTACCAGTTGAGAAAGAGGATCAGAAGAAAACAACTTTCACTACACCCTAGGGAACATTCATGTATGCCAGGATGCCATTTGGTCTCATGAACGTAGGATCCACTTTCTAGAGGGCAATGGATATAGCTTTTGTAGGAGAAAATTTTTTAGTCATATATTTGGATGATGTGACTATTTTTTAGGGTCTGATGATGAACATTTGGAGCACCTGCAGAAGGCTTTCTTGAAATACAAAAAAATTGGGTTATCATTGAATCCTAAGAAATCTTTGTTTTCTATAGAGGAAGTTAAGTTATTGGGACATAAAGTTTCAAACCAAGGTGTGAAAATTGATCCAGCAAGGGTTGATGCTATACAAACAATTCCATTACCTAGAAGTAAGAAATATATTCAAAGATTCCTAGGGAAAGTAAATTTTTTGAGAAGATTTCTTCCAAATTATGCTAAGATTGTTAAGAAAATAACAGATATGTTGAAGAAAAATGCTTAAGTAAAATGGGACAAAGATGCAAGAGAATCCTTTGCCAGAATTAAAGAGGCTCTTCAAGAAGCTCCAGTTTTGATTAGTCTATATTATTTGAAACCTTTCCAAATTTTTTCATTTTCATCACCTTGCACTATTGCTGCTCTATTGTTACAGAAGAATGAAGAAGGAAAGGAAGAGCCAGTGGCATTTTTCAGTAAATTCCTCAGAGATACAGAGCTCAAATATAACATCTTGGAGAAGCAGGTATAAGCCTTAGTGAAGTCATTGAAAGCTTTCAAGACATATGTACTTCATTCTCAAATAGTAGCATATGTACGTAATTCTGTTGTAAAGGATGTGTTGATTCAGAGTGATATAGAGGGAAAAAGAGGAAAATGGATTGCCAAAATCCAAAAAAATGATTTGGACATCAAGCCTACTAAGTTAGTCAAAGGATAAGGATTAGCTAAGTTGCAAACAAAATTTAATTTCCAAACTATGGGAATTAATTTTCTTGCACCATTAGATGAAGTGGTTGAGGAGACCAATCAAATTAAATCAAGGTCAACAATCAAATACAAATTTATCTTCTCAGATTGGTATAAAGATATTATTCACTATTTGTGTTTTTCTCTTGCCCTCCCTCAATCAATAGATCAAAATACAGAGCCCTAAAACTCAAAGCTCAACCTTATGTTATAATTGATGTTAAATTATATTGGAAATATCCTGTTGGTGTCTTTTTGTTGTGTTTGATAGAAGGAGAATCAATGGAAGTGATCAAGGAGTATCATGATTTTTTGTGTGGGGGACATTATAGTTGTAAAGTAACCGCTCATAAGATTCTTAAATAAGGTTTCTACTGGCGTTCTTTATTTTCTGATGTATATAGAGTTGTTAGAAGTTGTCATAAATTCCAATTATTTGCAGAAAAGAAAAGGTTATCTCTTTTACCTCTTCTTCCTATTTTTATTGAAGAACCCTTTAGAAAATAGGGATTAGATTTTATTGGGGAAATTAATCCACCATCAAGTGGGCAGTTTAAGTGGATTCTGACTGCCATTTATTATTTTACAAAATGGGTAGACGCAATTTCTACCAGGAAAGCAAATGATTTGGTAGTAATGAAGTTTTTGAAAGAGAATATTTTCAGCAGGTTTGGATGTCCAGTGAAAATTGTCACAGACAATGCTCAGGTAGTCAACTCAGTCAGGTTTACAGATTTTTTTCAAACTTATAATGTGATATTGTCTCATTCCACATCATATCATCCTCAAGGGAATGGATTAGCAGAGTCATCAAACAGGACATTGGTCAGAATCTTGAAGAAAAAAATTAATGAGAACTAGAAGAACTGGGATTCAAAGTTGATATTTTCTCTCTGGGCAGTAAGAATGACTACTGGAATATCCATTGGTAATTCCCCTTATGAGTTAGTATATGGTACTCAAGCTTTGTTTCCCACTCAGTTAACAAAACCAGTAATTTCTTTTCTTCAAGAAGCACAAGAAGAACCTAATGCATTGATAAGAAGGTTGAATAAGGTAATAGAATTGAGTGAAAGCAGAAATAAAGTTAGAGACAATTTGGTCACATACCAGGAGAAAATGAAGTCCATTTTTCACATAAAGACAAAGGATATTATTTTCAAAACTGGAGATCTGGTTCTAAGATGGGATACCAGGAGAGAGGAGAATGGAAAACATGGTAAGTTTGATCCTATATGGTATGGGCCTTACAAAATCACTGAAGTTAGATAAGTAAGACTTCCATGCTAGAGAATCTTGATGGAGAAACATTTGGGTAGCCTGTGAATGGGCAGTATCTGAAACATTATTTCCAGCACTAAAGATAACAGGTTCATCATTTGTACATATTTGATTTTCCTCATTGTATATTTTTCATCAAGCATCATTTGGTTGCATGCCCGAAGTGAAGGCAATGATCTGTAGGTTCTTAGTGTTTCATGGCAAAAAAGTACTATCCCCAGGTGGAGCCATATGTTGTGGATCATCTGCAATATCCTTTTATTTTTGACTTTGAAAATATAAAAATATAAAATTTTCAAAAATATGTTAAAGTATTATAATATTTTTACTTTGGCATAAAAAAATTTCTTTTAGTTGCATTAAAATCAAAATTTTAGATACTTTGAACCTTATGAAGTGGGTCCCCCACTTAAATTTTAAAGGTCAATCATTATATCAAGCGGGATGTGATGAAAGCCCATATTCTAATCGAAGGACTCAACTCGCGGGCACAACTAGCGCACTAATTAAAAAGAAGGGTACCTCTGTATTTGACTAGGTTGACTGCGAGAGAAACATAGATGTGCGATGGAGATTGAATGTGGGGGCACAAGCCAAAATATTTCTCCGTACATCGAGACCCCACGTAGTGATGTAAGGCACTGAGTTTTTCACATCTGTCCTCCACGTCAGGTGAACTCAACGGTTCGTTGTCGTGTCATGTCAGTATTTAATTTAAAAGGCCGCGCCACCTATTTAAGCAAAATTCTCATTTTTTCGAAGCTATTTTGTATTAAGATTGACATTTGTGATTGTTTTGCGTTGCGTCCTGTTTAGTTTCTCATCACCCTATTAAAATTTAACCACCTTGTCAGTCATTGATCGTCGTAATTCTGAATTATGGCTAAGCATTCATCTTTGTCTAGTTCTGCTAGTCACATCCCCCTCATGGATACCGAGAGGGATATCCAAGACATGAATTGTTCCCTGGTTCATCTTCCATTTTACCAACAAGTCCTCTTGAATGAAAAAGATTCTCCAGTGTATGCCACGATGGCCAAGTCTGGTTTGTTGTCTACATGTATCCCTAGAACTCATATTTTTCCTGAATTGATATCCTGGATGGTTTCCGTTATGTATCCTGGCAATTTTTTTTTGATGATTTGTCAGGGAGAGAATATTCTGTAGGTGTCTGCCCAGTTAATCCACCAAGCCCTCTGTTACCCTGATTCAGAGTCATGTGTTCAATTTTCTGATGAATATTTGGTACCATATTATGATAATATCGGAGGTGAATACTTCAATCAGCTTGTTCATTTTCTAAGGCCCAACACACAGCAATTTCAGTTGGACAACAAGAATTTTCCTATGGAGGTTTTTGAAACTGAGATTCAGCCAATACTAAGCAGCATTGCTAAAATTCTGGGCAAAGATGATGACAGTATGGTGGAAAAAATGATGTTAGGGATGTTTTCCATGATGATGAAGCCAGGAATGGTGCTGGATATTCCATCCTATTGGCAGGAAGAATTAAATTCACAGCTAATTAGTTTATCATTAACAGGTTCTTTCAGATTTCCTTCATTAATCATTTACTTGTTCTTATATCAAAATGTGGATGAATTTATGCATCTAGGTCTGAATATCATGGACATGAATAAAAAGGGGCAATCTGTAGTTTTCTGGACAGATATAGTAAGGAGAGAACAAAATGAAAATGGACTATTTGGTTTTGCCAGTTATTTCATGTCAAGTGCATATAAGGTTTGGAATGGGGTTTCTCCCCCTTGTTTTTTACCCAAATCTCAATAATTCTTTCATTTAGGAGAAAAATATAAGTTTGGGGAGTCATTTGTGTTTGAGGATTATTCAGAAATTAGGTTATATGGATTAGGTGTTGAGCCTTATAGACTTCCAGTATTTGTTCCCATGAGGCTATTTGCCTTTGAGTTTATTCGAAAAAGTTTGAATGTTGATCAATTTCACTTTGTGCCAATGAAGAAGGGGCATATGTTTAAAGTACCCATGACTGTAGGTCCTTTCATTGTTAATATGAGATAGGCATTTGAAGAAGTTACTAAAATGCTAGATGATATGCATTTGTTGCTAGTGGAAAGCTGGGCTTATGACCTACATAGTGTAATTTCCAATAGAAGAATTGAGAATGTGTATTCAACTTTCATTCATGAAAGTAGGCCAGCTTTAGAAAATATATCTAGCAAAGGTGTAGTGAGTGTAACAGGTTCAAATATTCAAACTCTTATCTTTTCAGAAAAATATAATAAAAGAAGTAAAGAAAAAATAATTGACTTTAAGAAGATGAGGAGAAAGGAGTTGAGAAAAGGACAAAGTTTAATCAATAACATGCATATAATCAACTTGGTTACTCTCTATAGCTGGAAGAGGAACAAAATGTTCTTGCCTCACCCAGAAGACATGAGACTTCTCATGAAGAAGTACCTCTGATAAAACAGATGTTTTCCCAAATTGCAGAAAGGAATCAGAAGATGAAAGCCAATATGGAAGCCCAAGCTGAATATCAGATTGCTCCAGATCAAACAAGGCTTTTGACTACCATGGATCTTGAGAAATACCAATTCAGAATTTCATTGTCACATCCTACTGACATGTCAATTGGTTCCTGTAGTAATTTCAATACTGTAAATATAACTGTAGATGTGAAGAAAATCCCATTGTTGGATAAGATGAACTTACATATGAATACAAGTCAATTGATTGTAAATGACCTCACAAAGGCTAATGCAATGGCAATGAAAGAAGAGAATATGCTTCGGAAAGCCATTAAACAGTTGAAGTTAGAAAAAGCCAACTCTAGGGCTTTAACCATTCAGAATGAGGGACTAAAGAAGATCATAGTAAAGATTGAGATGGACCCTAATGATAGGACTGCAGTGCAAAAGCTTATACAAAGTGTTGAAGTAGAGATATCTACTTTGAAGAAGAAGATAAAATTACCTACAGGGGAGCATTCAATGGCTGCATAGGTTGCAGAGGTAGAGAACGAGAAAGAAAAGCTTCTACAGTAGTTGATGCAAAAGGAGGAGGAAATCTCAGAAATAAAGCAAACTGCAATATCACTGCAAAATCATATTGATAGTCACACTTGTACTTTTGTTTTTCCTTCAGGTAACGAAGGTCCATGAGCACAAATTTCTTAGTTGAATATTGAATTGCAGATGGTGGAAAGAGACAGGAAGAAGGCTCAAGAAGATCTAGAGACTGCATCAAAGATTATTCAAGCTGCAAAAAATGAAGCTAGTAAATACAAAATAGATAGTCAGAATGCCAATGTTGAGATCAAAATCCTTAAAGAGAAATTGAAAGGGAAGATATATTTAATACAGGAAAAATATATCATTTGGAATGATATCATTTCTGAAATGAAGTCAATTTGGGACTTCTTGATGGTGGTTGCAAAAGAGAGAAGTCTTATAAGAGAATTTGAAGAACCAGTAATGGCAGATAGACAGAAGACAATCTATAGGGCTATTTGGGCAAAAATATTCACTGACTTTATCAACTCCAAAACAGATCAAGAATTGGAGGAAAATGAGATTAAGGATAGAATATTATATGCAGTAGAGATTAATAATATGATTGTCAAGAATGATTACATGAAAGCCACAAAAAGGAAGCTGATAGAAATCAAAGAAGCAGTAAGTCAGTTTGATAAATCATTCGACAAATTAACAAGAGCAGGTTTACCTTCATGTTGGACACTAGGAGGAGGTCTATTGTCATGGGATTCTTATGAAAACTTATTGGTATTAACAAAAAGTAAATTTTATAATACACATGAAAAGACTCAGGTACTCAAGGGGGAAACGATGATCAACTTTCTTCAGATACATTTTAAGCTATTGTGGCTGGTAAAAAATCTATTTACAGAAAGAACATCTTACAACCGAATTACTGCTTTCAGGTTAGAGTGTCACAATATGATACACTCACCCAGGACAAGAGTAGAGATATGGAAGAAGTGCAGAGCCTAGACAATAGACTTGCCAAAATATCCTTCAACTTCGAAGAAAGACAAATCAGAAGCTGATATGGGAAATGTATTAGCATCCTCAACTATTCGCATTCAACATATAGATTAGGGTGTTAATTTTTATGTTATTATAATATTTCAAAGATGATGTAAATGTAATAAGGCTTTTTGAGAGTGCGTAATAGATAGTTTTAAAACTCTTTAGGAGTTGAGGTAGTTAGGATCAGTTATAGCAGTTTCGAACTACTTTTTATTGTATTTAATGTAATAACTCAGAGGAAGGAGGGTTCTAAGTTTTGGACCTTCAGACTACAATTTTTGCACTCAAATTTTTCAAAGATTAATGAATGAGAAGCAAGTTTCTGGAATATGTTTATGTTGATATGTGTTCAAGTTTTCATTCTATGTTTTCTATCTTTGAATAAGACAAAGTAATGAGAAGAAGGTCTCCTTTTACCTATGTAAGCAAGAGTTGAAACCCTTAATTGGCGCTCCTTTGTTTTAACTGTTTCTTTCATATGATTCTTCTGGGGTTTGAGATGATATATTTTGTGTAACAACATATCATATTTGGACTTATTTCTTTCATTTTCTTCTGGCCATTTCATTTAGCATAAGAAAAAGAGAACATTATGAAATGTTCATTATATTTGATATTTGAGGGTTTAATGATAAATAATCTAGGGTCATTTAACAGAGACAAATAATTTTGTGACATAATCATATAAGTGGCTTAAGCATTGATTCCTTATCACAGATAAGTGATTTTCTCTTAAGGTACAATAGAGTGAATACTCAATTGAAGGAAGAGTTACTCAGTTTAAATGAGTATATAAAGGAAGATTTGATATGTGAGCGAGAATATGGTCCATTTCTTTCTAAAAGTAATGGTGTGATAGAAGAAAAATCTATAGAGGAAATGAATGAAATTAAGGATTTAGAGCAGCGAGGAGATATGATGACTGAAGCATCAAGTGGGACCACAAGGTCTATTGTTTTTAAAAATAATGATTTGTGTGTGATTTCAAGTACATCACAGGATTTTTAACAAACTTTGAAGTTTGTTAAGGAGAAGAAGTTGAATCTGAAATCTGTTCAGAATGGTGCTGAGATAGAAAGATCTCATAAAAAAAAGGAGACAGAGGGGTCTCATGGGAATAAAAAACAGAGTATTGAAGCAGAGGAGAAAGGGCCATCTGATGATTGGTCAACAGCAACTGAAGGTATGGAAATTTGTGTAAACTTTTCAAGTTCTACCCCAATTGAGATTGTTGAGTTATATAGAAAGTTACAAAAGAAGAGGATCTATGCTCAGGGTGAGTTGTTGAAAGAGAAAGACGAATAAATTGTCTCGAATAATAATTAGGAAACAGAGGATAAGGATGTAGAAATGATTCAGTAAATCAAAGAAGTTCATTATTTTGAAACAAAACAGGGAGACATTCTTGAAACAGATGATATGGAGGAGGGACTAGCTGATAGTCTCATAGAGAATTTAAATCAGCATACTGATGTGTTGATGGAAGAGGAAATTTCAGAGAAACATATTGAAATGTTTCCAGAGGAGAAAGAGGCACTGAGGCCTTATGTTTTTTATTTTACTAATTGTTTTGTGAGAACAGGTTTTATTGCAAATGTTGGAGAAAATTTGACACAGTTGAATGAAAAGGAATAAATTTCTATGGAAAATTGTGATCCATGGAACCAAGAGGTTAAATTGCTAGAAATTATGCTGAAGAATCAGGATTCAAGGCATGAAGAGGAATCTCAATTTCAATATTGGGAAATGAAGAATGTGAAGGTGCAAGACAACAGTGAACAAGAGGGAAAGGATGAAAGGGCAATAGTAAGTATAAAAGTTCAGCAATCAAGAGGTGAAAGTAAACAACAAATAAAGATCTATTGGACAGAGGAATTGAACTGATAAGGAGGATAATGATGAAAGTATCCCAGAAGAAGACAAAAACAATAAAAAAAAGAAGCAACAGCAAGAGGAAGACAACAGAAGACTATAAAAGAATAGCCTATAGGGCAATGCAACATAAAGTGTGGAGACTTGGAGAAAACCAACAAACAAAAGTAGCAACAAATGGGAAATTGTAGAACAAGGTATGGGATCCAGGAAGACAAAGATCTGAACCACATGATCAGGAGATCATGATTATTTTCAACCTTGGGAGTCTGATGTAGGAGCATCAAGCTTAATTTCTATTATTCATTTGTGTGATTTAGGGGGCGAGATTTTTTAATTATTTTATTAATTATTTTTCTCAATTTTAATAAATTAAAAGAGAAAATATAAATGTGAGGATTATTGTAAATATTCCTTTAATAATTAAGGATATGAGTGGAATGGAATTAGGTAGATAATCTAGGGATTAGGAATTCCATATATGGGACTTAGCTGAGTCCAAAAAAAAAAAAATCTAATTTAGATTTTAGTTGCGATTTGTGTGGAGGAATCTATGGAATGGAATAAATTCATATTTATGTATAAATAGGAGGGTTGTGTGAGGATGAAAATTACGTGAAGAAGTGAGGAATAAATAGAGAGTGAGGAATGGGCTGAGATCATTTTTGTAAAGGGATGAGATCCAAAAGGCCATTCATTGTAATATTTTGCCGAGGATTTCTTGTGTTATTGTACATCGGTATATTTGTGTATTTATAGCTATCTTTCCAGTATGTATATTTTAGGTTGAAAATTGTTTTCTTAATGAAGAATTAGATGAGTGGTTTCATGCAGAAGAAAACACACTATTTTATATTCTAGGATCTGATTTATCCTAGTATCCTGGCATCACTCTCTTGAACACATAAGGACACTGCAGCCTGGATGGTGGAAACTAGATCCAGGGTCTTAATTTTTTTTTCTAAAAATAGTACGAATCTATCCATGCGATTGATTCTTTTGAAGTCAAACATGGTAGAAACTGCTTTATTACTGGTCAATGATGTGAACCATTAACAAGTGTGAGAGAAACCACCATTAATGACAATGGATCTCAAAGTACTCCATTACAATCTATGAAGTGTGAATTAATGATCTGCAGTTGAATGCCCATAGAATCATTCGGTCAAAGGTCAATTATGTAACCTGTCGTCGAATGCGATAAGCCTACCATTACGACATGCATATCCCAAGGTAATGATAGGATTCTAGATCAACTTTGTAGATGATGATCTAACGTTTATAGAAAGTGATCGGATGTATGAAAGCCCACAACACAAAATCATTAGATCAAGTTTTGAAGAAATATTTTGCAAGGAATGACTCAGGGATGGTCAACATAAATAGAGAAAAATGTTTGCAATGAATGGTTTATTTAAAATCTCTCTTGAACACACAACGACATTGCAGATGGCTTGGAAAAATTTTACCTAAAGCTAATACCCAAAAACCAGCTGAAGACTTTCAATGTGCTTTGAATAACTTTTAGACAAATAATTTCCCAACCCAAGTAGAAGTGTGAAAAAGTGTCGTGTTCAAGAGTGGCATGTTGCTTTTTAAAAAAAGGTGACAATTGGATTCTTTTTCTCTCTTTTTCCCCCGCCATTACTAATAAGTACCTCTTTCTTTTTGTCAAGCTTGGGGAGGATAACAAATGCTTGTATGTGTAAGCTCATCCTTCAGATGAGTCCATCTTAGTATTAAAATCAAACCCTAATAAGGAGTGGTTCAGTCCCATTGTAATTGACAGGTCCTTTATTGTTAAATTTTAAAGAGTCTAGTATAGGAGAAACTCAGTTTTTTTCATTTTTAGGGAGTCGGAAGAAAAACAGAAGTAAACTCCATGGTTGTTCTTTTTCGTAAATTTAGTCTCTTAGGCCCAAAAAAGGATAAAACAATGCAGGAGATAACTCTATTGACCATGATTATTCAACATATACATTTTTTGTAATTAGTCAATTTCAGTCCAGAAAAGGGGTAAACCTATACTGAAGGGAAAACTGTTTATTTACTTTAACAAGTTCTAATAGTCAAGTAATCGTCAATCGTTTCACATTTTGAGAGTCTGAAAAGGGCTTCAAAGAGAAATCCATGGTTTTTATTTTTCGTATGTTTTAACGAGTTTGAAAAAGTGATAACAAGTGTACTCATATGGCCGACTTTCAATTTAATTTATGAGCAAGAAAAGATAGAAATAACTCAGCATTTTCATATTTTTTACGAGAATGAAAGATGGCAAAATAATATCAGGATTTTCATGAGTTTAATGAGTCTTGAAAATAATAACCGAAATTGACTCAATATAGGTTTCATTTTTATACAAGCTTGAAACAAAGGAAAACTATGCTTGAAAGCGGTTTTGTTTTTACACAAGCTTGAAACAGAAAAAATTGTGCTTGAGATAGGTTTGTTTAATTTTAAAACAAGCTTGAAACAAAGGAAAAATCATGCTTGAGATAAGTTGAAATGCCCCCCAAGAATAACTTGCTATATCACAGCCCCCCAAGCTTTAGTTCATTCAACTAAGTAGACTATTGCTTACTAATAGCTGGATGGAATGAAGGTTCATTTATGATATCAGATGAAATACTCGACTTGACACTTACGAGATCTAATCAAAGACTCGACTCAATTAGGAGAGGATTTGTTTCATTTTTTAATGAGCTTGACATAGGAAAAGAACTATGCTCATGGAACCTTGTTTTATTTATTAACGAGCTTGACACAAGAAAATGAACTATGCTCAAGGGAACTTGTTTCATTTTTTAATGAGGTTGACATAGGATAAGAACTATCCTCATGACCTGTTTCATTTTTTAACGAGGTTGACACAGTAAGAGAACCATCCTCACGATGAATTGGTACATTTTTTAGCAAGGTTGACACAGTAACAGGAAATTTACTCATGGGAACCTATTTCATTTTTTAATGAGGTTAACACATGAAAAGAACTATCCTCATGGCAGCCTTGATCATGAATTCCAACTGGAAAAAAGACATGTCAAGGTACACACCTCAATCATGGCTTCCAAGAGGTATTCATTAGATGAAAGAACAGTTCTCTGGAAGGAACTCATCTCAAGGGATTCAATAGGGATAAGAACATCATGTTCAAAAACCCCCATAGGGTTCACCATGTCAATTACCGGATATAAGTCAAAGGAAGTCGAGGAAACAGTGAGAGGCTCGCTTGCATCAGTAGTTTTAGCAGGAAAACTAATGCTAATCAATTCCAAATGTTTTTAAATTTTTATGTTTTAAAACAAGAATGAAAATATGTAAATTCAAATCAAAGAAATTGATCTAAATCTACAATTTATTTTCCAGAATGTAAACTATGTAGCTGTAATCTATGCACAATTCAATTGAATATTACGCAAATGTAATCTATGCAAAATTTTCATTCATATTCTGAAAATGAGAATTCTAACTGTGCAAATGTAATCTATGCAAGATAATTCTCAAACACAAGACGATTCCAAATCAGCAAAAGAACAACAAGGGTATTTTCATTCACCAATTTAATCTAAGGAACCAATCAAGTGCAAGTAAAGAAAATTGGGTGAGAATTCCAAAGGTCAAACGTAAAAATACTCAAAGGAGATTAACACTCATACAAAATTTAAACCCATATGAACAGTGAAATGTCACGGTGAAAAAATGACGTGTAACAGATTGTTCGCTAAAGTGCGAATTCTGAGGTTATTCTGAAGAGTGAAGTGCTTTATCATTCCGAGGATTGGATTTTAGCGGTAGAAAACACATGCAAACATTAATTAATATACACACATACAAGGATATATATATATATATATATATATATATATATATATATATATATATATATATATATATATATATATATATATATATATATATATAGATATATATATATATATATATATACACACCATCGAGGTAGGCATTCCCATGCTTATATCAAAACTAGCTAAATGTTGTGGTACAGATATGGTTTCAATATTAAATCAAAATTAGACACAATATGGGCACAACCATCTGTCATGAGTAATCTACTGTATCATGAATAATAAAAATCCTCACAGCCTGGATGGTGGAAACTAGATCCAAGGTCTTAATTTCCATTTCATGAACTAGTACGAATCTATACATGTGATTGATTGTGTAGAAGTCGAACATGGTAGAAACCACTTGATTACTGGTTAATGATGTAAACCGTTAACAAGTGTGAGAGAAACCACCAACAATGACAATGGAAAAAACAAAAAAAAGAAGAAAAAAGATGCAAAAAACATTAAGAAACTGTTCCAAACCTCAAAGTAATTACCAAAGGAAGTCAAATTAAGAATTTCTCAAAAACGAATATTCAAAACACTACATTAACTTAACAGAGACTGACGACACTGTAAATGGATTAGGGAAAACTTGAAGAATTAGGTTACCTAACTCTAAAAAAGAGAAATTTAAAATTTTCAAAAATTTCCAGGGGGTACGCAACTTACAGTGGAATACAGTGTGCATGCACACCGAATTGAAGTAAAAATTGCATAGGTTGCCACACTGTTTTCTGCCGAAAACTGCACAGGCAAGGAAAAAATTGGAAAAAAATAAATAAAAAGATTTCTTTTTCAGGGATTCTTAAAATTTATCTACCCAACCAAACTTAGAAATGTCAAATTGGAAAACTTAAAATTCAAACTAAAAATAAATAAAGAAAACTAAGCTCTAGTTCCCTAGTGGAGTCATCATTTTGTTATGCGGATTAATCCCTCTTGCGGACAACAGTGATATCCCTAGTACTCAATGAGTAGGTAGAAACAAACATCCATTTGAAAACCTTTTTCTCTAGATTAATTGCATTTCATAATTATTATAAGAAATTAAAGAGGACATGCCCCTACCTTGAAATCTAAACGTTCGATGTAGTCTTTTATCTTGTCACTCCAAAGTGGCTTCTTTAATAAGTAGAACCTACAATCAAAGACAAGACAAAATAATCAAAGCATATGCAACATATAATGATCAAGAAAATTTAACCCAAATTAGTGATCAAGGAGTCTGTTATTGCCCAAATCCACCTCAGGCTGAAGGAAGGCAGGATTCAGGGTAACACCAAACCATGCTCAGCCTCGTAGCTAGCCCTACGAGGACAAGAGAGGGCTCTCTCCGGGTCAATCTCAATGAAAATATTCAAAGGGGGCTTTAGATGACTAAAAGAACAACTGATCTTAGGCTAGATAAACAAATAGGAGGGTTTGATTTTTATTTTTTGGGATTTTTGTTGGAAAAAGAGAAAAACAATTTTGGGCTTGGGGATGAAGCCAAATTCTTGCAGAGTTAAAGTTGGGGCGAGGTAGGCGGCGGCTTTGATGTCTTAGATCAAATGAATGGATTGAAAATACTGCTGAGGAGCTGAAGAGGGCAAGAAGGTGCAAGGATCCTCTTCAAATGGAGGAAAACATATAAAACTAAACAAAAGTTTAAGGCAGAGCACCAACAAACTAATGAATTCTACCTCAATTACTCATTTGTTTAATTCAGAAGAAAAGAGAAGGGAAATGGCATACATATAACATTAATGAAACTTACCTGGCATGCAGCATGGAAAGCTTATCAGCTAAAGCCTAAAGGAGCCACAAGGATCTAAACAAGTTTTGCACTTTAAGGCCTGCGGTCTTTCCTTTGCCAAAAACTAAAAATGGATATACAATGATGCCAAACTATTCCCAAAATCCAACCTGCGAAAATGATTGAAAATACATCATATATAGGAACCATCTAACCCCTTCCAGCCTCTAGGGGTCAGTCTCATCCTTCTGGGAGGCTGAGGCTCGCTTGAATTGCTAAGCAGCAGAAGTACAAAATCTAGGCAGCCAAACAACTTGCCTCTATATGCTAGGAAACTGATCCATTCATTTAATTTTCACTTTTTAGTGAATGATTCCTCTAGAAAAAGTAAAAACATGCCAAATTTACATCATGGTT
Organism: Pinus albicaulis; assembly: GCA_034641835.2. Lineage (NCBI taxonomy): Eukaryota > Viridiplantae > Streptophyta > Pinopsida > Pinales > Pinaceae > Pinus > Pinus albicaulis. The sequence goes on from CM076583.1 coordinate 201,773,722, forward strand.
ACCAAATTACATCAATATAGATCAATAGTTACATAAAAAAGTAAAAATAGTCAAAACTGGGCGAATTTCTGCGCTGAAGGGTGAAAAATAGGCCAAATTCCTCTATGTGCCGCGCTCAAAAACTCAATGCACCACACCACTTTGAGCCTATTTTTGGGGCACTTCCTAAATTCCAAATTGAGTTCATGATAGATCGTTGGAAAGCCCTGTATGTATGATATCCAACCCAAGTGGAATTTTTCAATTTGGAGTTCATTTTCCCCTCCAAAAATTAAATCTCCCAAGATTGGTTCCTGCTGGCGCAAAAAGTGGCAGAAAGGCCATTTTTGGAGTGTTTTTGACCTTTAAGACCACCCAGAACTTCATGAAATATTTCAGACATTGCTGAGCATGCATAGTTTATCATAAAACACCCAAAAATGAAAAAAAATTTCCTCCAGAACATCTCTCAAACGTAAGCGCGCATCGGGTGGCGCGATGCGTCGAGCAGAAAACCCTGTGTTGTGACCAAAAAAATTCAAAATGACAAAATTTTCTTCAAATCCCTTGAAATTTTGACTGAAGGTCCCTCATCAAGTACTATGCTCAACCAAGGAAGCATCTGCCAAGATTTGGAATCTAACATGCCTTTTTCGCCTCCTCGATGCCTTCTTGGTGCATGCAATTCAGTGATGCAATTACTGTCTTGGTCATATGATGTGATGGTGTCCGTCTCCATGGTGTTTCAAATTCTGTGTTGGCTTCAATGAGATGAAGAATGAGAGTTTGGTGCCTTTGTTTCAATTTCCAAATCTGGGAGTGATTATGGGAAATATGGAATAATGGGAAAAGTGAAGTTTGTCAAGTGAAATTTCAGTCACTTGAGTGTGTTTAGGAATTTGGGATTTGTGAAGTTTTACAAATGATATGAGAGAGGTAGGGTGAAGGAAATGCTAGGGTTTAGGGATAGGGATAATAGGATTTAGGATTTTAGGAATAATTGATATGAGAGGAAGAGTGATAGGGGACAATAGGGTTTAGAGATTTTACAAATGAGATGGGGGGAATAGGAAAGATGATAGGAAGTGAAGTAGCTTAGGGATAGGAGATGGACTTGGAAGTGAATAACCTTGGGATATAACAGGATGGTGAGGAGATAATGGGATAATAAAAAATGGGATATGTGGCACAAACCATTTTAAAACACCAACTCAAAACCCAAAGGAGTAGTTTTAAGCAAGGTAATAGGGTTTGAAATTTGACATTACAAATTCTTACATCTCCTTTCAAACTACACCAAACATTGTTTAATAGCAATGACAAAGGCATCCACACTTACTCGGAGCGAGGAATTCGAGTTAATTTGAACTTTTGATGAAGCAGTGGTAAAAAATTTGCCTGGAGGCTCTGTGTGCTGCACACCAGCCCAACGCGCCATGCAGGCTGGATGCACCACGCCAGTGTTAATTTACACTGGAAAAAAATGTTCTATGCGCCGCGCACCTTCAGTGCGCCACGCTCCTACCCAATGCGCCGCGCCATAAATAGTGCATTTTCCAGGAGGCTTTTAGAGGCCTTCCTGGTTTCCAAATTTGGTGCATGATAGCTCGTGGGAAATCTCTTTGAGTCTACTTTCCAACCCAAGTGGAATTGTTCAATTTGGAGTTCATTTTCCTTGTCAGAAATCAAATCTCCCAAAACTTGTCAAAATGAGCAGAATGAGGCTGCCTCAAGGCAGAGTGCTGTTGCAGTCAATTTTTGAAGGTCTTCCTCAACTCTAAATTGAGCTCATGATAGCTCATTGGAAAGATAATTTTGTCTAGATATCATTTTACTTATCAAGCAAGTCATTTGGCTAACCAATCTAGGAGAAATCATGATTTTCCGAGGGTCACTTCAGAGGTGCATCAATTCTCCTGAGGCAACAGTATTTTTGACATTTCTCTAAAACCATGACACCTGTGTAAAAAGTGAAGGAGGTGTTTCTTCCTTGGCCTATTTTGGACAAAAAACTCTCTCAGGTTTCCAAAATTCATCTTTTATTTCTTAGAAACATCATTTGAGTGAAATCTATCCCGATGTGTGGAACAAGGGATTTTTTGAAATGAAGCGAAATGAAGGGGATAAGGGGCTTCTAAATTCTTGGGAAAATTTTGGTAAGTAGGTAGGGATGTTAGGAAGTAGGGGAAAGTGGAATTTTAGAGATTGAGTTAGGGGAAGGTGTCCAAAAGGGAAAAACACAGGCCTAGCCTAGAAAATTGCCAAGTTGTAGCAAGAAACTAGGGTTTGTGCAAAAATGACGAATTTGGGGAATCTCAGTGATGGGAAGTGTTTAATAAGGTATATTAAGGATAGGGGAAGGTGTATGAACATTAGGATACAATTTTTGTTGATTATTTGACCATCCAAGAGAAATTACCTTCAAAACCCTAGGAGAGGGAAATGAACCTTACCTAGGCACAACTGAAGCATGAAAAAGGTGTAAAATGACCCATTGGAACTTGACATGATGATGAAAACCCTATGAATGATGGTACACTCAGCTGAATGGTGACATGAACTGACATTTGGACCACTTTGACAAGAGTAAAAGCAAACCCTAGACCTAATACCTAGTGACCAAATTTTGCTTGAAGACTCACTGAAATGACAAAATATGACCTTGACACCTTAAAATCACTTTGTAAGAGCATTTTTGATCACTAGAGGAAGGATGAAAAGGCTGACACTAACATTGGCTCCAATGGGGATGGTAGCTCCTTGGAGGTGCCAAGAACTACAGATCTTTGGAAAGAAGACAGTGCCTTCATCCATTGGGCAATGGAGTCAAAAACTCAAGCTGAAATGCATGACTGAAAAATAATGACTTGACGACACTAACAAGACTAAAAATTGACTCGATACTTAAACACAACTGACAAACTGGAAAATATGCTCAAAGTAGAGCTTATTCAATACGACCTACTCTAATTGTTCTTTTCATCAGCTGATCAAGTGAAATGGAACAGCCAATGCAACCATGTAAGCATCCTGGCTGCTATTTGATTTCTTTCGAAATGCTTTCTGATGTGCAGGAAAAGGGAAGAATCAAAAGGCAACTCCCATGGAAAATCAGAATAAAGTTGACTGCTGAGAAACTTGCAAAGCATGAAATGACTGGATGACTTCAAGAATACTGCAAAAGGATCTTCATAAACATAGTTATTGATTTCCATTAACACATTACTGCTCTGGTCCAAGTGATCTTCATGGCTGGATAGTAAGATTTCTCTCACATCTGTGCTGTCTTTCTTTGGTGATTTCAGCAAGCTATCAAAAGGATCCTGAAGTTCATGAACAATCAAACTTTGTAGCTGATCCCAAACAGAACGAAGGTCCCCTTTATCAATCTCCTCATATGCCTGCAAATCTTGACATGGGCTATGCAATGAACAATCTGTTAAACAAGAAAATGAAGGCAACTTTTGAATAATATTATTATCAACATTCTTTCCTGGCACATGGTTAAAAAATGGAGCAGAATTTTTGCAGCAAACATCATCCAACACACGAGCAATAGGATCATCACAAACTTGAGAAGACTGCTGCGATGTATCGATTGAAACTGTATGACATCCTACTGGCTATTTATCTTTTTCTTTAGAGAGATTACGAATATTTTGCTTTATGAACTGAAAGGCTTCGAAACAAAAGGGTACAGAATCCTCTTGCATCACTAAATCATGTATTTCATCTTCCACGCCTTCATCTGTAATCTGACCTTCAATTGCATTTGGTGGCTGCAAATCTGGAGAGAGGGAGGGTTTTGTATCCAGAATGATTTCATCAGTCATTCCAGGGGAAGATTTCTCATCAACAATATGTTCAAAAAATTCGCTATCTGTCTCATCCTCCACATTAACACTGAGATATTGTTGATTTCTTACAGGCTGCTCATTTGAAGATTTACTATGCAATTTACCCTTCAACAACTGAAATGATTCAAAACAAAATGGTACGGAGTCACCTTGTAGCATTTTATCATGTGTGCCAGCTTCCATGTCCTCATCTGCAACTTGACCATTAATGACATTCGGGGACTGTAAATATGAATATGAGAAATCTTGAACAAGGTTTTTATTGCCCTCAAGATGATCCAGACCAAGACTTTTCGACAGTTGATTTCTGATTGCATGGTAGTTATCTCTGATGAATTGAAACAAATCAAAACAAAAAGGCAAATATCCTTCACTTACTTCAAAATCTGCTGCACGTTCCTCATCATTGTCATAGCTGATATGCATCGGTTGATCACTGTACTCATGCTGCTGAAAGTGAACTTCCTCCTCGCACAAATCAGCTGCTGATTTGTCTGCAGGATTAGCTTCTTCTTGGAGAACGTAATCATCATCATACCGATCAAACTGAGGCAAATCATCAGTATAAAACACATCATCAAGAAAACATGTCATATCAACAGCTCTCTCTTCTTCAAGATGATCTATAAAGAAATCACTATGTCAACTGGGATAAGAAACAAAATGTTTTGGATCAGCAACTTGTTCTTCTTCAATCAGCGAGCCATGGGCTTGAACATTATACTCATTCTTTGTGGTGTTCTTTTGCATCATCTCTTCTACTGCACTTACCAACATGTCAAGCTTTACCTCTAGAGATGTCGATTTCTCCGGATCTACATTTTTCAACTCTTCTTCCTCCAACCTTGCCTTTCGGATCATCAAATGAGCCTCTACATTTACTGCGTTGTTCTACATCTCGTGAAGTGTTGCAAGATTCTTTTATCTCAGCTGAAACTCCATTTCTGGATCAAAGGCACCTGGGTAATGCAAGAGAGTAGATCTAGGAGAAGGTCTTATATCAGCTGGCATCAAAAAATATACTTGGTTAAATCTGGCAGAAAAATGTTATATTGTCTCCCCTGGCAGTCTTTTCAGCTGGGCATACTCATCTAAAATAAGGAAAGGGTTCTGTCCGATCACCCACCTGTCAAGGAATACTTTGACGAAATGCTGGAAATATGAGATGCTCGCATTAGGAAGAGCTTTAAACCAACTCTTCACTTGGCCTTGAAAAGAAAGAGCAAAAATTCTAATATTAACATCTTCTTCATCAACTTCAAAAAGGTCTAGAAAAGTCTCAACATTCTGCACATGTTGCTCAGCTTTGACATTGTTACATTCACCGTCAAATCTTGGTAGATATAGGTCATAATTTTTAGGGAAAGGATGAAGAGCAGAAGGTAAAACAAGAGGTTTATACCTATCTGGGACTATAAAAGGTGTAGGAGTATATACAAGAGCTACGGGATCAGTTTTGTTTTCTTTAGGCTCATCACTCTGAAGAGAGTCAACATAAGATGTGGGAAAAGTAAGGAGGCCAAGATCAAAGGGAAACTCAGTATTTACACTCTTTGAATAGGTCGAGCGAATATTTTGATCACCTTTATCATACAACAAATTCTAAAAAAATCTCAGGATAGCTTCAAGAACAGCAAAGAAATAGTTTACAAGAAAGTAGACCAGATCCTGAATGCCATTCCACTTTGGATACTTGAACTTTGTGTAATATCCTTCCATTTTCTCAGAGAAAGAGTCAGTCCTCCAGTGGAGTCTCTACATTGAGTTGGAGTCACCAGGTGAATGATTTCAGCCTTCTTATGTCTGATCGTTGTCCACCATCAACCATCAGATCTGAACTTGATACATGTACTGGGGAAATTCACAAGTCAAGTGTCATGTTCACAAGCTAGACCGGAGATTGACTGAAGCATCGTTTATCTACTTCTGCTAATGCAAAGCAAAAGCATTTCGAAGGCTACCTGGCTAACTTCAGGCTCCATCTGTAGCTTATAAAAATAAATAACACCAACAAGAAAACCATTTTCTTCTCCAGTATGGTCGCCACTATGTTATTGCCCAAATCCACCTCAGGCTGAAGGAAGGCGGGATTCAGGGTAACACCAAACCATGCTCAGCCTCGTAGCTAGCCCTACGAGGACAGGAGAGGGCTCTCTCCGGGTCAATCTCAATGAAAATATTCAAAGGGGGCTTGAGATGACTTTAAAAAAACTGATCTTAGGCTAGATAAACAAATAGGAGGGTTTTATTTTGATTTTTTGGGATTTTTGTTGGAAAAAGGGAAAAACAATTTTGGGCTTGGGGATGAAGCCAAATTCTTGCAGAGTTCAAGTTGGGGCGAGGTAGGTGGCGGCTTTGATGTCTTAGATCAAATGAATGGATTGAAAAGACTGTTGAGGAGCTGAAGACGGCAAGAAGGTGCAAGGATCCTCTTCAAATGGAGGAAAAAATATATAACTAAACAAAAGTTTAAGGCAGAGCACCAACAAACTAATGAATTCTACCTCAATTACTCATTTGTTTAATTCAGAAGCAAAGAGAAGGGAGATGGCATACATATAACATTAATGAAACTTACAATAACATGGAGAGAAACATCATCAAAACTTAGAAGCCACAAGGATCCCAACAAGTGCTACAAAACTCTAGTCTTTCCTTTGCCAAAAACTAAAAATGGATATACAATGAGGTGCCAAACTATTCCCAAAAGTCCAACCTCTGAAAATGATTGAGAAAATACATCATATAGACCATCCTAACCCCTTCACATGCCTCTAGGGGTCAAGATCATCCTTCTAGGAGCTGTTTCAACCAATTCTAAACATGGAGCTAAAATCTAGGCAACCAAACAACTTGCCTCTATATGCTAGAAAACTGATCCATTCATTTAATTTTCACTTTTTAGTGAATGAATCCTCTAGAAAAAGTAAAAACATTCCAAATTTACATGATGGTTACCAAATTATATCAATATAGATCAATAGTTACATCAAAAAGTGAAACTAGTCAAAACTGGGCGAATTTCTGAGCTGAAGGGTGAAAAATAGGCCAAATTCCTCTATGCGCCGCGCTCAAAAACTCAATGCGCCACGCCGCTTTGAGCCTATTTTTTGGGAACTTCCTAAAGTCCAAATTGATCTCATGATAGCTCTTTGGAAAGCCCTGGCTGTTTTCTATCCAACCCAAGTGGAATTTTTTAATTTGGAGTTCATTTGCCCCTCCAAAAATCCAATCTCCCAAGACAGGTTCCTGCTGGTGCAAAAAGTGGCAGAAAGGCCATTTTTGGAGTGTTTTTGACCTTTAAGACCACCCAGAACTTCATGAAATCTTTCAGCCATTCCTGAGCATGCATAATTTATCATAACAAACCCAAAAATGTAAATTTTTCCTCCAGAAGATCTCTCAAACATAAGCGCGCATCAAGTGGCGCAACGCGTCGGGCAGAAAAACCTGTGTTGTGACCAAAAAAATTCAAAATGATAAAATTTTCTTCAAATCCCTTGAAATTTGGACTGAAGGTCTGTCATCAAGTACAATGCTCAACCAAGGAAGCGTCCGCCAAGATTTGGAATCTAACATGCCTTTTTCGCCTCCTTGATGCCTTCTTGGTGCATGTAGTTCAGTGATGCAATTACTGTCTTGGTCATATGATGTGACGGTGTCCATCTCCATGGTGTTTCAAAGTCTATGTTGGCTTCAATGAGATGAAGAATGAGAGTTTGGTGCCTTTGTTTCAATTTCCAAATGTAGGAGTGATTATGGGAAATATGGAATAATGGGAAAAGTGAAGTTTGTCAAGTGAAATTTCAGTCACTTGAGTGTGTTTGGGAATTTGGGAAATGTGAAGTTTTACAAATGATATGAGAGAGGTAGGGTGAAGGAAATGCTAGGGTTTATGGATAGGGATCATAGGATTTAGGATTTTAGGAATAATTGATATGAGAGGAAGAGTGATAGGGGACAGTAGGGTTTGGGGATTTTACAAATGAAATCGGGGGAATAGGAAAAATGATAGGAAGTGAAGTAGCTTAGGGATAGGAGATGGACTTGGAAGTGAATAACCTTGGGATATAACAGGTTGGTGAGGAGATAATGGGATAATAAAAAATGGGATATGTGGCACAAACCATTTTAAAACACCAACTCAAAACCCAAAGGAGTAGTTTTAAGCAAGGTAATAGGGTTTGCAATTTGACATTACAAATTCTTACATCTCCTTTCAAACTACACCAAACATTGTTTAATAGCAATGACAAAGGCATCCACACTTACTCGGAGCGAGGAATTTGAGTTAATTTGAACTTTTGATGAAGCAGTGGTAAAAAATTTGCTTGGAGGCTCTGTGCAACGCGCACCAGCCCAATGCACCGCGTAGGTTGGATGTGCCACTCCAGTGTTAATTTACACTGGGAAAAATTGTTCTATGCGCCGCACACCTTCAGTGCGCCACGCTCCTACCCAGTGCGCCGCGCCATAAATAGTGAATTTTGCAGGAGGCTTTTGGAGGCCTTTACGGTGTCCAAATTGGGCGCATGATAGCTCGTTGGAAATATATTTGAGTCTAATTTCCAACCCAAGTGGAATTTTTCAATTTGGAGTTCATTTTCCTTGTCATAAATCAAATCTCCCAAAACGTGTCAAAATGAGCAGAATGAGGCTGCCTCAAGGCAGAGTGCTATTGCAGTCAATTTTTGAAGGTCTTCCTCAACTCAAAATTGAGGTCATGATAGCTCATTGGAAATATATTTTTTTCTAGATATCATTTGACTTATCAAGCAAGTCAGTTGGCTAACCAAGCTAGGAGAAATCCTTATTTTCCCAAGGTCACTTTAGAGGTGCATCAATTCTCCTGAGGCAACAGTATTTTGACATTTCTCTAAAACCATGACACCTGTGTAAGAAGTGAAGGAGGTTTTTCTTCCTAGGCCTATTTGGGACAAAAACCTCTCTCCATTTTCCAAAATTCATCTTTTATTGCTTAGAAACATCATTTGAGTAAAATATATCCCGATGTGTGGAACAAGGGATTTGTCGAAATGAAGCGAAATGAAGGGGATAAGGGGCTTCTAAATTCTTGGGAAAATTTTGGGAATTAGGGAGGGATGTTAGGAAGCAGGGGAGAGTGGAATTTTGGATATTGAGTTAAGGGAAGGGGTCCAAAATGGAAAAACACAGGCCTAGCCTAGAAAATTTCCAAGTTGTAGCAAGAAACTAGGGTTTGTGCAAAAATGAGGAATTTGGGGAATATCAGTGATGGGAAGTGTTTAATAAGGTATTTTAAGGATAGGGGAAGGTGTATGAACATCAAGATACAATTTTTGCTGATGATTTGACCATCCAAGAGAAATTACCTTCAAAACCCTAGGAGAGGGAAATGAACCTTACCTAGGCACAACTGAAGCATGAACAAGGTGTAAAATGACCCATTGGAACTTGACATGATGATGACAACCCTCTGAATGATGGCACACTCAGCTGAATGTTGACATGAACTGAAATTTGGACCACTTTGACAAGAGTAAAAGCAAACCCTAGACCTAATACCTAGTGACCAAATTTTGCTTGAAGACTCACTGAAATCACAAAATTTGACCTTGACACCTTAAAATCACTTTGTAAGAGCATGTTTGATCACTGGAGGAAGGATGCAAAGGCTGACACTAACAGAGTCTAAGTATTGATGTTATTTCAATAAGCATAAGAACAACTCAATGAGAAAAAAATATCCATATGTATTACCTTGAATAAAAAGAGTAATATTATAACCTAATGCCTTGATGTCATATAGATTTCTCTCAAGGTCCTGAAGAATCATTTCTCCTTTTGTTTGATCAGCTTTCCTCTTTGAATACCAGCATGGATTTATAGACATACAGGTGTGATCATTCTCATGCCAACAACAACTCACTAGTGTAGAAAGTATCCACTCTTGGAAATTCTCTTTAATAATTCATTTACAATCTACCTCAGTATCTACAGTCTCTTTCAGTATCTTCCCTTCAACCTAAAACTCGAGCTCAATTTATAGGGACATAAAGGTAGTTTTAGTTCCATGAAGAGGGGGATGGATTCCTCTCATGAATGGATTTGAGCTCCATGGACCAATGGATAAGTTCCAGGAGTGGAGGGATAAAGCTCGAACTGATCACGACTCTAGAAGCTTCTAGTTGGTAGAATATTCGACCAGCTAGGATTCTAGAATTTACTTTTTTCTTTTATTTTTCCTTTCATGGTGGTGCGTGGGTAATAGTAGCAAAAAGTGCGGGGGCTTCCCATCTTATGGACTAAACAATAGCGCATGCATATGGAAAGGCTAGAAAAACCACGCAGGTAGAATTATAAGGGTTTTATAGAGATTTTCTCCAATTCAAATACTTTATTTAGAAACTTTAAGGTTTTTGACTTCTAAGGGAACATGATATAGGTGGTGATAGACCCATATGAAAATTCAAATTTCATGATGACAAAATGACGTTTAACAAGAGCCAACACTAAGAATAACAAAAATGCCAATGGATAATGTCTGAGGGACAATCTCATTGTCCATATATGGTAGAGGGTGGATTAAATTCGCAAAGGGTGGAATGAATGCGTAGAGGATGGAGTAAATTATAAACTGGTGCAGAGAGGACGCGATAGGCGGAGCATGGATGGCGGATTAAATAGCACCCACGCCACAGTTATTAACACCCACATCGGGGCCATGTGCCTCCTCGTGACGAGGACAACTGCTAGGCGAGGGTGCTGCCAGGTGGCTATTGGATGGTCACTAGAGAGCACCCGCATCCGGGGTAGTATTCATTGTGTTATGCTTACTTTCAGAAAAATAATATGTATTTTGGAAACTGAAAGGGATTATCTATGGTATTAGCTTTATTTTGGGAGAATATTATGCATAGTTATTGGGTTAGATATTTTGGATGAGAGGGAAGTGTCCCTTTGCATGCATGAAAGAATAAGTGGTATGTGTTTGATCCCTTGGAAAAGAATGTGTTTATTTTTCCATGAAATATTTATTTAGTTTCTTTGGGGAGTAAATATATGTTTTACGTACAAGAAGGACAACCTATGTTATTGCATGCGCAAAATTATAACTAGTATGTTAACTTTGTTTGAAATAGAGCTGGCATTGTTATACATAATGGCCATTGTGAATAGCTCTTGTGTGGAAAATATTTTTTTGGAAAATAACATGCATTCACATGCATAAGTATACAATATATTATGTTAATCCCTTTTGAAAATAAAACAAAAGAGTAGGCAGAAAGAAAATTTCTTGTTGGGATAGTTATCTTGAAAGCCTGTTATGCATTTGCATGCACAATATTATTATATTGTATGTTAAGTTTTCCTTTGGAAATAATATGAAAGTGCATGCAATATTTTGTTAGCGTTTGTTGGAAATATGATACTTGATAATGATTTATTTGTTACTAATGCATGTGAAAATATGTTAAATAATACATTTCATGTAAATTTGTTTATGTTTTATACATGCATACAAATAGTTGTGGAAGTGTCAAAAATAAAGATCGATTATTGGTTTATTAATATTTTATTTAATCATGATATCAAGTGTGTTGATGACACCAGTGGCAAGAAAGGAGGGTGAAATGAGAAAAGGTTTGTTCAAGTTTAACATTGTGGAAGATAAAGAATTGACAACAGTGGTAGGAAAGGAGGGTGAAATGATAAAATGATTGTTCAAGTTTAACATTCTGGAAGATAAATAATTGTTATTCCATGTAGATTTAGGAGTTCCAACTACAGGATGACCACAAAAACATAGATTGAGGATCCGTGGGTAAATGGTATCATGATGATTGTAATATTTTATAGCTAGTTATGTTGCATTTAAGATTACTTTTCTATGTAGTTTTTATGAAAATGGTCAAGGGATGGAGTCCCTTATAACCATTGAGATTGGGGTGAAAACCCTCATGAGAATTTAATAATAAAATTAAATGTTTGATGGTTTTCACCCTATGGGGTTTCTAGGGTATATCCATGTCTAATGATGTGATTTATCATTGTGTCATTTTCATGATGTTAATTTCTTTCATGATGTGATATTTATATTATTAATTATGTGATTTACTAATTGAGTTAAAATGATTACGGGATCTATGAATTATTATAGCAAGAAATTTAAATTAATATGTTACAACAAGGAGAGTTAATGGTTGTGTAACTCACTATGCTTTTAATAAATATTTCTCTAGGTAATGATGATGGTTATTCGAATGGTTAAGGAGGGAATATAGTAATTAATTTAGAAAGTTACACATTGGTAAATGTTGAAAAAATTCTTAACTCCATGCATTTTCCTGCGAGATTACCGGGGTATGTTACAAGCTTGATCATTTACTAGAACTAGGTCACCTTCTGAATATATGTGATGGTTAACACTTTGATCATACTAATATTTAACACGTTTTTTATGAGCCTTGGAAACTAATGCAGTGGTGCGATGAGTTTCATCTAACTATGCTAGGTATAGGAAGCATTTCTCCTCTTCATAGTAGTCGGTAATAATTGAATGGCTAATTTGAGTGATGGGATTTCAAATTCAATGGGTAACACAACTTTAAAACCTTAAACAAGATGAAAAGGAGTTAACCCTATGGATGTTTTTGCAGAGGTACGGTATGCCCATAACGTTGAAAAAATCATGGTATGCCAATTTGTTTTATGAGTTCTGACATTCTGTTTAATCATGTTGGTTAAAACCTTGTTGATGACCTTAGCTTGACGATTATCTTGTGGGTATTATGGTGTGGAATTATCATAGCGTAGGAAAATTTGATCGAAATTTCGGTCATCATAATGTTTCAAAAATGACTTCCATGGTCTATAACAATAGCTTGAGGGACACCGAACCGAGAAATCATGTGATTGAATATGAAAATTACTGCATTTTTTCCATGAGCCATGAATGTAGACATCGCCTTGGTCCATTTGGTAAAGTAATCTATGGCAAGAATAATATATCCATACCCCTAGTCGAGTGAGGGTTACAAGTGATGAAATCGATGCCCCATTTGGCAAAAGGACCAACAACAATGATTGGGTGAAGAGGATCTGGAGGTGCATGCATCTTTCGATCAAAAATTTGGAAATTGTGGTATTTTCTAACCATAAGAATATAGTCTTTGAATAGTGATGACCAGAAATAGACAACACGCAATATATTTTTGGTTGTGGAAAACCCAGACATATGACCACCACATGCTACAAAGTGGTGGTCATTCAAATCCCTTTGAGCTTCTTCATGAGTTATACAACGTCGAAAAACAGAATCGACACCATGTCGATAAAGAGTATCGCCAACAATATTATATTGTTGAGATTGGTATCAAATTCCCCGTCGATCTAATTATGAAAAATCTGGTCGAAAGGTTTGGCTCTGGAGAGATATAATGATATCACTAAACCAAGGATCAAATGTACTCATTAGAAATAGATATTCATCAACGAGATGGCTTTCTGCCACCATTTCGGATTCAGTATTGAAAAAATCAAACATAATCTCAACAAATACCCATGATTTCTTAGACTTAGATTTCTCGAACTCCAAATCAAAATCTTGTAGGATAACGATCCATTTAAAGTATTTTCCCCCAAGAAATTGTTTCATCAAAATATACATCATTGGGTTGCAATTAGATATCACTATCGTTTTGTGTAACAATATGTAATGATGGAAACATTGGACATCTCGAACGGTTGCCAAGGAAAATTTCTCCACATGTGAATACTTGATTTATCTCGAGCTGAGATTTCAAATTAGGTAATAAATCCCATGTTCTTTGTTAGAATCATCCTCTTGAACTAGAACCATTCTAGTCATGGAATTAGACACAACTAAATACAAAATGTAATCTCGGTGATAATCAGGTGGATGCAACAACGGTGCATGGGTCAACACGTGTTTAAGTGCATCAAAAGCTTTACTGGCAAGCTCATCCCAAATGAATGGAACATCCTATTTTAACAACCAGGTAAAACCCTTAGTTAACTCCACATAGTTCGAGATAAAACGACACAGAAAGTTTTATTTCCCTTCCAAACATTGAAGTTGGTGAAGAGTGGAAGGAACAGGAAGATTAAAAACAGCCTCAGCCTTTGATGAATCGACACGAATGCTTTCTTTTAAAACAATGAACCCAAGTAAATGTCCTGATTGCACACAAAATAAACATTCCTACAGTTTTAAACGAATGTTGTAATGCTTACATCTCATCAATATAGCATATAAGTGTGTAGGATGATCTTGTTTGCATAAAGAATAAGCAGGTAAGTCATCTAGGTAGGGTTGTAAAATATGTTTGGTATCGTGAAATGCATAAGACATAGCTCATTGAAAAGTTGTGCCAACATTCTCTCTTTTCAGATATTACATTATCATACTTGAGAATCACACATATCATATAAGTTGAATGAACATGGAAATTACAGAACATTCATACTTATGCAACAGAAGAAGAAACTATGTCAAAATACAGTACCACAAGATTCCCACCAAAATACCTGCAACTCATCCAATATATTCTTGCCAAAATCTAAATACACTAGTGTCTCTGATCAATACCTCAACATCCAACCTCTGAAATGAGTGAAGAGGTGAAATATATAGGCAAGAAACAACTTCTCCCAACCTCAGGGATCGAATCCCTGAGTTAAGGATCTGATCCACAAAAGGTTGAACTGAGAACCCAAAGACTAGGTAGGTCAAACAAACTCTCCCCTAGTTTTGGTGAAACTGATTCATTCATCCAAAAAAAAATTTTTATCTAATGTATTTACCCTCTAGTAACTCAAAGGTATCATAATTACATTTACATCCAACATTCACATAAGTAAATTGACATTTTCCATGCTCAAACTCAAAAAACTATGAAAAAAGCAGAAAAATCAAAGAATTGTAAGGAGCGCAGTGCGAGTGTCGAGAGCATAGCGCCAAGGTCAAGAGCGTAGCACCAAATTCAAGCCAACGTGTGAGGGGGTTTCCCATGTCCAAAATGAGCTCAAGATAGCTCATTAGAAAGCATGTCCTATCTAGTTTCCAAAAATGATGATTTTTAGGCCTCCAAAAGTTGAATCTCCCAAGACTGTTCAGGAGCGTAGCGCCTGCCTCAAAATGAGGGAAGAAATGTCGTTTTTGAGGTGTTTTTGGCCATTTCTCCTTGCCATTTTATCCCTTTTTGAGCTGCAAAGTGTCCAATTCGGATGTTTGATGCCTTCTTAATCCAATGGTGGTGGTAATTTTGCCTTTGGAGGGCCCTAGAATAAGTGCAACACCTAGGGAGTTGTGCTTTTAAGAGGCTCATTGTGTAAAAACAATGTTAAAATGTAATATTCCAAAAATTTAGCCTTCATCTAAAAGGAATATTATAGTTTTTTTTATCACTAGGTAGGTGAATAAGTGGGTGGGGAGGCCCATAAACCCCGTTTAGAAGGAATAATAACACTCCTAATGTGAAATGAGGAAGAATAAGTAGCTAGATTAAGCACCTTTGGGTGTGAATAGGGATTGGATCATGTTGATTCAGTCAACTTTGAACAAATCAACATCGTTGTCATGGAGAAGTGGTCTTTATGATGAGACAATGCAGTTTTAGTGGAGGACAACTTGCATGAGCTTGGTGGCAAGTATGGATCGAACCCAATGTGAGTAGGCTCACATGCTATATATGGAGGGGATGGCAGCCATTATTATTCATGTTTTAGATTATAATTTTATATTGGTTTGTTTAGAGTTTTGCTTCCTCTTGCTATTTATCAGGGTTGATGTGTTATTTAGCACAAGGGTGTTCCTGATCGGGAATCCCTACCTCCTCCTCAAGGAAGGAGAGGTTCCTTGAGCTCATTGGAAAGCATGTCCTATCTAGTCTCTAAAAATGTACTTGGTTTCCAAAAATGATGATTTTTACGCCTCCAAAAGTTGAATCTCCCAAGACTGTTTAGGAGGGCAGCGTTTGCCTCAAAATGAGGGAAGAAATGTCATTTTTGAGGTGTTTTTGGCCATTTCTCCCTGCAATTTTATCCATTTTTGGGCTGCAAAGTGTCCAATTTGCATGTTTGATTCCTTCTTAATCTAATGGTGGTGGTCATTTTTCCTATGGAGGCCCTTAGAATAATTGAAACGCCTAGGGATTTGTGCTTTTGATAGGATCATTGTGTAAAAATTGTGTTAAAATGTAATATTCCAAAAATTTAGCCTTCATCTAAATGGAATATTATAGTTTCTTTTATCACTAGGTAGGTGAATAAGTGGGTGGGGAGGCCCATAAAACCCCTTTAGAAGGAATAATAACACTCCTAATGTGAAAGGAGGAAGAATAAGTAGTTGGATTAAGCACCTTTGGGTGTGAATAGGGATTGGATCATGTTGATTCAGTCAACTTTGACCAAATCAACATCGTTGTCATGGAGAAGTGGTCTTCATGATGAGACAACATAGTTTTAGTGGAGGAAAACTTGCATGAGCTTGGTGGAAAGTATGGATGGGACCCAATGTGACTAGGATCACATGCTATATATGGAGGGGATGGCAGCCATTTTTATTCATGTTTTATATTATCATTTGATATTGATATGTTTAGACTTTTGCTTTCTCTTACTATTTAGCAGGGTTGCTGTGCTGTTTAGCACAAGGGTGTTCCTGATCAGGAATCGCTACCTCCTCCTCAAGGAAGGAGAGGTTTCTTGAGCTACATTTTCTCATTCTATAATTCTGGCCAAGCTACCTCCTTAAGCTATATCACAGTTTTTGTTTAGAGCTGGGTTGTGTTGCAGGGTGCAGCAAAGGAGGATCACATAAAACTATTTCTGGGATTTTTTTTTTCAGTGGAGAGGTAGTCTATCCATTGGAGGATCAGCAAGGAGGGATCCTAGGAATATTTTCATGTATTTGGCATTAGTCCAACCAACTACCATCCCTCACAGCGCATTCACAATTCTGAACTGCGTTATTTTTAGAGGCGATTGCTGGGAGGGTTCCTTGAGCTCATCAGGAGGGTTTATTTCTGAGTAGAGGGATCAACCTTCTATTTATAAATACTATTAGAGGAGGACATCATCATTCTAGATCTGTCATAGCCTCATTCTCTTCAGATCCAGTTTGCAGTGACATCTTATCCCCATGGTTATTTGTCACATTGTATATTTCTTGGTATTTCTAGCAATATTTTCCGAGTTGGCTAGAAATCATGTATTAGAGCCCATATATTATTTTCTGGGCTTTTCTTTTGTTTATATCAGCCATATTACATTCATGTATGTTTACAGCAGTAGTTACACTGATATAGACAGCATTGTCACTGCTCTCTGGCATTCTATACAGTTGCAACAACTCATGTGCTGATTATTTAGATCATTGGAGGATTGTTCTTATTGGTTGAGTGGCTTAACCTTCAAGATATTTTGTATATTATTTCTGATATTTAATAAAATTATGGCTGCATATTTATCCCTCTCATGTCATGATTATATTTTCTGTGTTCTACATTATTATGTCTTTTATTGCTGCTATTTCTAAATTGGAATATTACAGTGGTATCAGAGCATAATCTTGGCTCAACCTGTGCATTCAAGACATTATGTCATTAGAAGGAGAAGCTTCTTCTCACAAAAAAGAGAAGTTGTACAGAAGAAAAAAAGGAAACACTCCATTATTTGGAGAAATTAAGGAAGAGAGGATCTCCCAGCTTCTTTTCCAAACTATGAAAAATATCAAGGAAGATCTCAAGGAGATGAAAGTGAAGAAGTGTAGAAAATTTCCAAGAGGGTTTGAAAGTGGAGCAAGCCCTAGATATTCACATGATGGGTGTGAGAATGCAGCCACACATGCAGATCCACAGGGCAGTTTATTGCCCACATTCACTGCAAGAAGGATGAAGGAGGAAGATGCACCAAGGGAGGAGACCTTGACTGACTATCTTCAGGAGTATGAGTCTCAATCATGGAGATTCAAAAAACACTTGGACTTCCAAGGGTTTTTCTAGCTCAAGGAAGATAGAAGATCCAACAACCATAATAGAAGCAAGAGAGGTAGAATCTTTCTATCTAACTTTGATGGATCAACAAAGTGCACAGCCAAAGCTTGGGTGAAGGAGCTAGATTCCTATTTCCAGCTACACCAAGTTTCAGAAAACGAGGCCATTATAGTAGCAGTGTTTCACCTCAAAGGTATGGCCCATGATTGGTGGTTTTGTAGTTCTGCTTCATTTAACCATGCAAATGTAAACACTTATGATGGGTTCACTAAGAAATTAGTGTGAAGACTTGATATTAAACATTGTAAAACATCATTTGTTGAACCCAAAAACTTAAAACCTTTGCATGAGTTGGAGAGATATATTATGCCAAATCCACTCCTTATCAGGGAAAATTTTAAGAATAGAAATTTATCTTAAAGTTTAGAAGCATTGGTGAATCTTACTAGTCCCTCATATGTAAATTTCAAAATGTTTAGTGACATTCTTTTGTAAAAATACTTAGATATATAGTAATTATATAATATTCTATATAAAATTTTGGCGATTTTTTAGGCAAAATAATTTTATACTATAAAATTTGGGCGAATAACTCTTAGAAAAAAATGGAAATTGGTGAATATTTTTTTTGGAAAAAATATGGAAAATTAGCCCACTTGTGAATATTAGCCCCTAAAATTTTCCCTGCTCCTTATTTCTATTGAAGGGGATAAAAACATGGACGATGCCTTGCCAAGGGCAAGATCCCCACTTCTTGAATAGCCCTCTTCTATAGATGAAGACATGAAGGTTCCTCCTTCAAGAGAAGACCAAGATCAAGGGTCTCTCATTGATGATGAGGCATTCTCAAATATTGATGAAGAGGATGAGCAAAGAAGAGCTAACAACATTGTACCATCAGGAGGAGATCCATCACCACATGGAGATGGGAAGGGATCCATTGCTTCCATTAGAGGATCCCTTGTGTCTTTGCAAGGAGTTCCAAATGATTTAACATGTGGGAACCAAAGCACAATTCTGAAGCAACATGTATCAGTTTTTGTGGATTGTGAGATGGAAGAAAAGAAGGATCAACATCAAGGGATCATGAGTATTCACCCTTATATATTTCAGGAGGCTTCTGCACAGAAGAAGGAGACAATATTACACAGTGAAGAGAGGGAAAAATCAGTCCACTCATATATGCAATCTGCTTTAGATCTTGAAGTGACACTAAATGGGGGCATTCCACCTAGGAGGCCACCAGATCTAGAGTTGACGAGAGACATCTTGTGATTTGGTTCACCACTCTTAGATTCCAGATGGGTGAAGGCCTTGAAGGAGTCTAGTACAGTGTAGATATTTTTGGATAGACTCAAGTGGGAGGGAGACATTCTCCCATTTTCAGCATTACCCACTCTCACTACATATTCTGCAATGACAGAAGTTGCTGCAGTGATGGAGGTTGGAACCTTCATGGTGCAAGAGAGTTTCTCCATGGATTTGGAGAAATAGAGGTTACTTCCTTTGAGGAAGGAATCCTCCATACATTGGAGTATATGGAGGCCACTCATGCTTACATTGGCTAATATCAGGAGGTACTTTTTGGAATTTAGCTTCTCATGGGAGGCCAACTTCCAAAGGACACCACTTCTATTTGAGCATGAGCAGCTGCATGATGAGAATGGAAGCACTTTGGAGGATGAATTTTGCATGGGGAATGTCAAAGGAAAATATAAAAGCATGTGGGGAGCTTCACATTTCAGATCTTCAATGCTATTTCTTAGGGGGATTGATCCATATTAGAGGTCTCAATTCTTGGTAGAGTACTCCAAGGATATTGGTGCTTGCATGATTCTTAATGACCCAGAGGGAGATGATAGATACATGGTGGTTGATGAGGTCATATATTCTCATGGTAGAGTCTTCTTGAATAGAGTTTCTGAGCTCAAGAGGAAGCTACTACATGCAACACATGTGGACTTTCTTTCCATGCACTTTGATGCATTTCATTCTTTGATGGAGGAGGTCACTTGGGAGGGAATCCAGCTGGATATATATCAGCATATGGAGAGATGCATAGCCGGATGGTGATGGAGAGGTTTTCATAGCCACTTCCGTACTCATGGAGAGTGAGGGAGAACTTTCAGTTGAGCCATTTCAGCTCAATGACCAAAGTACATAGTAGAGGAGGTACATTTTTACGTTATGATTTACACTTCTTTACTTTATATGAGAAGCATATTGTACCAAGGAGGATATTTCCTTCTTCTATATTGTATTTTCACGTGCTTGAGGCCATTTTCAACATTGATGTTGGCCATTCTATCGGTGGTTTGTGGGGGAAGCCACATGATTCTTGGTGTGCACCATTGGCACCACATTTTACTTTCATGATCATATCTTGTAGGATGATTGTCGCAAAAAACAAGTGGTTGGAAAGACACTTGTTATTATTTTTTTTGAGGCAGGAAAGGGATGCACTACACTAGTTCCATATGAGGAGCTATGATCCACCTCCCGATTGTAATATGGCAACTTGTTTTCATTGGTTTTTGCTTCCATATGTTGGAGATGTTCTTATGTTTATGTGAAGCTTTGTTGGGAGAGTGGCACAAGAGTTGAGGGTGCCCATTGGGAGTATGATTCTCCCTACTATACATGTTTCATGTTTCAAGAGAAACAATGGGAAAACCATGATGGCCACACTACATCTCTTTTCTTCATGTGGGAGGAGCAATTTAGAGAACTTGAGTTCTTGGAGGAGGCACTTCAAGGTTGATTTGTTTGGTGGGGTAACTTGGGCCATTCTTGGAGGCCATGACATTTCAGCCCAAGATCAGAAACAGCCCCATACTTACCATAAATTAAGAGAGAAACAACTTGGGTGGAAAAATATAATCTCTCCATGCAGCCCCAATACATTGCATAAACTAGGGGTTGATGATTTCTTTGATTAGCTACCTAGAATGGCTCATTTCAATTGGATGATAGCATGGTTAGGGGAGACTGTCATTGGGGATGAGATTCCCTATGTTTATCATCACTCCTACCTTGAGAAGGCCATGCGACAGCAATAAGGTTTCCACTAAGACCTTCCACCTTTTCATGATGTGAGTCATTTTGGTTTGCATACTTGGGAGGAACCATTGGAGGGAAGATTTATTGTAGATTATTTTGAGCAGTGGTGGGGACCATCGATGAGGAGGCCACAAGAAGAGGAAGGGAGGAATTTTTCTCCACCTTTACAGTTTCTTGAGGACAAGAAACATTTTGGAGGGGAGGACTATAATATTCCAAAAATTTAGCCTTCATATAAATGGAATATTATAGTTTGTTTTATCACTAGGTAGGTGAATAAGTGGGTGAGGAGGGCCATAAAACCCCTTTAGAAGGAATAATAACACTCCAAATGTGAAAGGAGGAAGAATAAGCAGCTAGATTAAGCACCTTTGGGTGTGAACAGGGATTGGATCATGTTGATTTAGTCAACTTTGACCAAATCAACAGCCTTGTCATGGAGGAGTGGTCTTTATGATGAGACAATGCAGTTTTAGTGGAGGACAACTTGCATGAGATTGGTGGAAATTATGGATGGGACCCAATGAGAGTAGGCTCACATGATATATATGGAGGGGATGACAGCCATTGTTATTCATGTTTTATATTATCATTTGATATTGGTCTATTTAGACTTTTTCTTCCTCTTGTTGTTTAACAGGGTTGTTGTGCTGTTCAGCACAAGGGTGTTCCTGATCGGGAATCCATACCTAATCCTCATGGAAGGAGAGGCTATTTGAGCTGAAATTCCTCATTTTGGAATTCTTTCCAAGCTACTTCCTTCAGCTACAATGAAGTTTCTGTTTAGAGCTAGGTTGTGTTACAGGGTGCAGCAAAGGAGGATCACATAGAGCTATTTCTGGGCTTGTTTTTCAGTGGAGAGGTAGCCTATCCATTAGAGTATCAGAAAGGAGGGCTCCTGGGCATATTTTCCCATATTTTTCATTAGGTCAACCATCTACCATCCCTCACAGTGCAGTCACAATTCTGAACTGCGTTATTTTTGGAGGCAATTGTTGGGAGGGTTCATTAAGCTCATCAGGAGGGTCTATTTCTGAGTAGAGGGATCAACCTTATATTTAGAAATAATATTAGAGGAGTACATCATCATTTCATACCTGTCATAGCCTCATTTTCTTCAGATCCAATTTTCAATGACATCTTAACCCTAGGGTTATTTGACACATTGTATATTTCTTGGTATTTCTAGCAATCTTTTCCGGGTTAGCTAGAAATCATGTATTAGAGCCCACATCTTCTTTTATGGGATTTTATTTTGTTTCTATCATCCATATTACATTAATTTATGTTTATAGCAGCAACTAAACTAATGTAGATACCACTGTCACTGCTCTCCGGCATTCTATACAGTTGCAACAACTCATATGTTGATTGTTTTGATCATTGGAGGATTATTCTTATTGCTTGATTGGCTAGACCCTCAAGATATTTTTGTATATTTTTGCTGATATTTAAAAAAATTGTGGTTGAATATTGATCCCTCTCATTTCATCATCAGATTTTCTATGTTTTACATTATTATGTCTTGTACTGCCGCTATTTCTAAATTGGAATATTACATAAAATTTGCAAAATAACCAAAAATGCAAACATTCACCCAAAAAACTTAAAACTTGGCGGTTGAAGTGTTTCTGAGGTTCCTCGAGCAACTAAGGAGGGATCAACAAGTATATCAAGTTTTCCCTTTCTCATTTTCTTGGATAGGGTTTCCTTCAATTTGTTCTTCAACTGCCTGATCTTGATGTTACAAATCTTGTTCCTGGTTTGATAGTGGTGGGCCATGTGCCTTAGCATCTGATTGTCTCTGTTTTCCTTTTGAAGAAGCTTCTCCAGGTGGATTTTGGTCTTGTCAAGCCAAATTTCCCTGTTCTCATCAATTTTCTTGGCAATTCTCTTTCCCAAGGTGAGTTTTTCTACCTCCAATTTTCTTTGAGGCCTCTTGTTTTTGGGTCTCTTCCTGGTGGTTTGAGCCTCAGCATGATGAGGCTCATCATGTATTATCATTTCCTTACCTTTGGTATCTTTTTTCTTGGCCTTCAACAACTCTAATTATAGGATTATTTTCTTTTCACTGAGCTGCTTTTTTTCTTGCTCAAGGTAGGAGATGACAAATTTGGCTCTTGCCAAATTATCTTGTAATTCCCTGATCTTTGAATATTTACCTTGTATTATTAGTATTGAGTTTTCATGGTCATATAGGCCATCCAAGTCCACAAAATCTAACTCTCTCTGTTGCTCATGATGAAGGTCTTCCTCTTCTTCCATGTTTCAATTGTGTTTTGGGAAAAAACCTTGGGAAGGAGGGGAAGGGGAAGGGAGTAGGATAGTGGGGTTAGGGAGTTGGGATGGCTAAGAAAAAATTCATGGAGGTAGGGAAGGGAGTTAGGGAGATGTGGGAAGTAATGGGATGGAAAAATTCTTAGGGAGATAGTCTAGGGAATTCAATTGCAGGGATTTTGTTTAGGTAGCTAGGAAATGCCACCTAGATTTAGGGTTTTGGGAATAGAGCTATGGAAAAGGGATTGGACGAGTGTAAGGGAAAGGGAATTTTTGAGGGAGTGTTAGGAAGGGAAATAGGGTCAAAGGTAAGTTAATTCAACTTGGTAAGGGGAGGATTATGGTTTCTTTATCCAAATTTGGGGTGGCATATGAGGGATATTTAACACCATGAATTCTTAATTATAAAATTAAAAATAGGTTGAAGGAGGTAAAAATTACATGGAAATAACTTAAGAGGAGTTTATTTGATGAAGAAACCACTTGCAAGAGGTTTGGAGAGATGTGGGAGAAATTTGGTAGGAGCACAGCGCCTCTGCCAGGAGTGTAACGCTAAAATTCCAGGAGCGCAATGCCACATTCAAACCTACTTTTGGATGACTTCCCATAGTCCAAATTAGGTGCATGGTACATTTTTGGAAATCTATTTCTGTATACTATACAATGGGCCTATCAAGCATTGAAAATGATCAATTATAGCCCCTCAAAAATCAATTCTCTGAAGACTGGTCAAATAGTGAAAAATGGGGGTGCAAAAAGCACAACTTGCTCTTGAAGGCCACATTTCAAGGTCATCATGAAATACAAATTGAGCTCATGATAGCTCATTGGAAATATCTCTCTATCTAGTTAGCATTTAACTCATCAAGCAAGTAATTGGGACACTTCAGCTAGGAGAACATTTTAGTTTCCAAAGGTCACTCCAGAAGTTCACCAACTCTCTTGTACCAAATATATTTTTTACATTTCTCCCAAACCATAGCACCTCTGTAAAAATTGAAGGAATTAATTTTTCCTTGTTCTATTATTAACAGAAACCTCTTCCAGTTTTGTTAAATTCATCTCCATTTGGTCAGAGACATACTTTTAAGAAACAATCACCCTATGTGTGTCAAATTATTTGTCCCTTGTAATGACTTATTGAAAAATTATGGATACATTATGCTTATGAGATGAAATGGCCTCATACTTGATGAAATTTCATTAATTGTCTTGGGACCCACATTTCCTCTAATTGTTGGTGCAAGTTGGTACAATTTTGTTTTTGATGACCTTCAAAAACCTAATCCCTAATGGAGACTCTAACTGAATGAAACCAAATGACTGAAATCATAATGAAAAATCTTGGTGATGGTATAGTCAGCAAAGTGGTGAAATGAGCCAGCAAGTGATGAAATTTTTGAAAAGAGTGAGGTATCACCTAAGACTACCTCTTGTCACCAAATTTTTGCATGATGACCTATTGGAATGACAAAAATTTCGGAATGGGACCCTAATATGATGTGAAAATATATATTTTGATGACTGGTGGTAGGATGCAAAAAATGACACTAACATATCTTATGAGCGAGAGTGTAGAGACTGAGCCATCCTTATTCAAGGAAGAAATGAAAAAACCAGTGTGGCTTGATGTCATGATAGAGGAGTATGACTCCATCATTAGAAATTATGCATGAGAAGTTGTCCCAATACCATAGGGCAAGTCAGTTGTAGTATCCAGGTGGATCTACAAAGTGAAGAAGGCAATAGATGCGAGTTTTAAGAAACAAGAGGCAAGATTTGTTGCCATAGGATTCTCTCAGGTGAAGGGAATTGATTACGAGGAGACCTTTTCTCTAGTTGTAAGGTACTCATCAATCATATATATCCTTTCACTTTTAGCACAAATGGGATGGAAGATACATCAAATGGATGTAAAGACAACCTTCCTTAATAGAGTGATTGAGGAAGAGGTGTACATAGAATAGCAGGAAGGATTTGAGACCTTCAATAGAGATTTTGATGTGTGAAGACTCAAGTGAGCGTTGTATGGACTAAAAGAAGCACCTCATGCTTGGTACACCCAGATCAACAACTACTTCATCGAGTTGGGCTTCACCAAAATTGAAGAAGATGGGAACCTTTACCATATTGTGGTTGAAAGTAAATTATTGATTATAGTAGTATATGTTGATGATTTGATTCTAATAGGTGATGAGTACCTGATTAAATATTGCAAAGAGGCTCTTACAAGAGAATTTGAAATGAAGGATATGGGGTTCTTGCATTATTTTCTTGGTTTGGAAATTTGGAAAATAGATGGGGAAATTTTTGTATCTTAGGGCAAGTATGACAACACGATTTTGAAGAAATTTCACATGGAGATTAGAAAACCCATGGAGACTCCTCTAGCGGGGAATTAGAGAAAGGAAGATGCTACTTCAGGAAAAGTGGTAGAAGCTACCATCTACCGACAGCTTGTGGGTTCACTCATGTACTTGGTGAACATGTGACTAGACATGTGTTATGCGGTTAACCAACTTAGTCAATCTATGGTTAATGCTACCAAGCTCTATTGGAAGGCAGCCAAACATGTGTTTAGATACCTAAGATGCACCACTTACTTTGGTCTATCATATAGACGAAAAAAGAGGGTGAAGCTTCAAGGCTTCACAGATGCATATTGGGCAGGTATTCCATCCGACAGGAAGAGCACATCAGGGGACATCTTCAGTATTGGGTTAGTATCAATTTCCTAGTACATCAAGAAGAAGATTTCAGTTGCACTTAGTTCAGCAAAGGCAGAGTAGATGGCGGCTAGTCAAGCAACTTTTGAGGCTATCTGGATGTAGAAGATTCTTGTTGGGCTATTTGATCAACAGATGGATCTGATGGTGATTTATTGTGATAACCAGAGTTACATCAAACTCTTGTTTAATCCAGTTTTTCATCACAGGCTCAATCATATTGATATTTGGTATCACCATCTCAGAGATTGTGTGTATAGGAGGATTATGTCATTAGAGTACATTCCTATAGAGGAGCAAGATGTAGAGATCTTGATGAAGGCACTATCAAGAGGCAAATTTGAGTTCCACATAGGTAAGATCGGGGTCGCATGCAATACGTTTCTTGTTGAGAGGGAGTGTTGAAAATGGCAACAAGAAGAGGCATCTAATTTAATTTTCCCTGAATTAAATTAGGAGTAAATTGTGATTCCACATCACATGACAACTTGTACGAGTTAAATAAGTCAAGAATACTTAGTTAGTTCATTCAATGTGAGGTGAGAGTCAAATTAGATGCATGTAGAGTATCTCCTACTTTTTAGGAGCCTTGGTTGAATTTATTTTGAGTTGTAATTAATTAACTTAATATTTTTGAGTTAAAATCAGTTTAACTAGTTCTAACTGATGGAGGAACTAGTGAGAGGTCAAGTGAATTAAATTATATTTAATTCACATGCAGTGATCAATCAGATAACTGATACTTCACTCATAAATAAATCTTGCATGTTTGTTATGTGGAATACCCACATGAGATTGGAGTTAAAGTGAAGTGTACTATCAGTTGTATAATCAGAAAACTATATAGGTAGTGCATGGAGTCAAAGGAAGGTCCTTGATGTATTGCACAATCATTATTGGAGAATTTCCTTGTTAATAGGGGCCTAGTTACCAAATAAAATGTACATGGAAATAGGGATTCCTAAGGCCAATAAATTGGTTAAGTATTGAACCAAACTTTCCTAGGAATCAGTGAGATAAACTAAATAGTGCAGAGAGCCCTCAATCCTCATAGAAGCATTTTATTTTTCTCATATTATTTGACTTATGCAATATACAAATAGCGGGGTTTTTAGCTGTGGCTTTCCCTAGATAATTATTTGTGTTTTGTGATTGAAATTATTTCCCTTTCTTGATCATATGATTATGCGATCGTATTTGGTTTCTGCAATTTGTAGAGTAGATTCAAGTATTTTTTTTTAGCATATTACGAATATCAGTTTGAAGCTACGTGGATTTTCTACATTCAATTTAGTTATCTTTATTTTATGGCCAAGCAATGATTTCAATAAAATACCAAAGCACTTATTTCAAAAAAATACTATATCAAACAGTGTGATATTTAAGTCTCAACTACGATTACAGTTTACCAGGTTTAGTAATGTGGGGCTAGTTGAATGGGATTATTGTTTGGTTTTCTAAATGTGAAATAGATTAAACATGTACATACAATTGGTGGCAACATGGGAACTTATGAATTATTTATATTGCTATCAAAATTTGAACAACTTCATAAATGGTTGGTTATCCTTTGAATTATTGATAATAATATCAAAAGTTGAATAAGTTCAATTTGTTTGGCTATCATTTAATAAGGTATGGTGGCCTTACCAAATATTAGTAGCACACATTTTTTTGAAAAATATTATACACTCCCAAATATCATATATGTGGGAAGAAATTGTCATTGATGTCAAAGGGTGAATGGGCCAGCATTTATTTGTTGACTTGCATGAAAAAAATAGTGAATTTGGATTGAAGGACTTTCGAGATTGATATCCCTTGTCACACCATTACTTTTTTTAGGTGGCATGCCTTGTGGGTCCTCTTGGTTGGAGTGTTATTGATATTTAAAGTTTGATTCCCCAAGGATGGGTTTAGCACAAACACATTTTCCCAAAAATTTTATGACCTCATCACTTCATTGTTTCCCTATAAGAAGGTCTATCATTGCAAATTAAACTGGCCTAATACCATTGTCAAAGTCAACCTTGAATCATGTATTTTGAAAGACGCAATTTTTTGTTTTTAAAAGGCTAAAATTCTCCTCTTCAAGGTTAGCCTAATAGAAATTTTCTCAAGTCGGATCCAACAAAAGGTTGTGTCTTTTCATGGATTAGGTTGGTCCTATTATACCCTACTCCAAATGGTATTTATATGCCCTAGCTATGGAGATTTGAGGAAAGAAATTCAGATCATCTGTGAGAAACATATCTGAGAAGAATTTTAAGGTTTCAAATAAAAATCATATGATATGAAGAGCAAGATTAAGGTTAATGGAACAAGTAATTCTCCAATCTATAGAAAAAGTCTTTGAATTCAGTTGAGGCATTTGTTTTTAGATTCTATGGTAGATGTGAGATTTTGAATAAGAACTAAGATTGAGATTTTATCTAAGACAGACTAAGTTCTTAAATATTCCAAACTGAGGCTTATCCTAAGGCCTCTTCTCCAATTTCCTGTGGCAACAAAATTCAGCCTTCTTGTCGCCCCATTTGAGGCACTTCTTATATTTCTTGTGACAGTGAAATTTTACCTCCCTAAGGCTCCATATAAGGCTCATATTTTCCTTCACTAAGGTCCATATTTTGGCCCTATTTAAGGTAGTCCTGAAAGGAATTTAGACCCTTTTTAGGGTAGAGATAAAGCTAGGTTTTTCGAGGTAATATTAAAGGTATGAGGCAATCCAAGTCCCTGAAGTAACCTGATTTTATAAGGAAAATTGTATCCATGTTTTGTGGCAATTATTCATAAGGAAAGAATTTTGAAGCAGACGTTGAAACAGAAACTTTGAAGTAGCCTTTGATAAAGTTTTTTGAGTAGAGCTAGATTTCATCATTGAAGAAGTATGAATATGACCTTGATATAAGTCTTGAAGAAGTTTGCAATAGATTATAAAGCATACCTTTGAAGCTAACTCAAGTCACATCTTGATGAAGATCAACAATCCTATCCTAGGGAGAGTTTCTAAGGAAGATATTCCTACAAAAATCACAATACAAGTTATGTCATAAGGGAAATATGAAGTATTTTATTGAAGGTATGAATTAGAATCCTTTTTATTGCATTGGAGGTCAAAGCTACAATGGGATACTTATTGGAGTAGATATGAAGTTGAACATGTATAGGCAAAGATAGTAGTGACTGAATATCATTGTATTTGGGTTATTTTCCCTGGTATGGGATCCAAAGATATTTATTTTATATTTTATTCTATAGGCTGGGAGGGTGGTGCTAGGAAAGGAAGTTGTAGCTTCCTTCAAGAGGTTGTCGCCTCCTTCTAGTGGGAGCTGGTAAAAATGGGTTTGTATTCCTTCCAATTGTAGCTGGTAAATCTGGAATTTGTAGCTTCCCTTATAATATAAATAAATTATTTATATATGTATTTTTCCTTTCATGTGATGTTATTAGTTAACGATTTTGATACCAAATTGTAATAAATTTTGAAATAATAATTAACCCCCCTTCTCACTATTTCCAACAATTGGTATGAGAGCGGGTTACCCTCTAAATGTCTAATCACTGAAGGGAAGATCATAAACAAGCATGGATCATATTGAAGGCATATTTTCCAGAATGATTCTAATATTTGATGGAAATTCTTATCCATTATGGAGAAGATGCACGAAAACCTACTTGAAGGCTATGGGAGTGGATGTTTGGCTCTCCATTGTAAATAACTACAAAGTTCTTAAAAATACTCAAATTGATCTTAATGAGAAGAAGTTGTTCAACTATATTTCAAAATCTCTTCATTCCATCATATGTGGATTGTCAAAAACTATTAAAACCAAGGTAATGACTTGCAGAATAGCCAAATATTTTTAGGATAAACTTAAAAATATTTATAAAGTTGATGATAAGGTCAAGTAGGTCAAACTTCAAAAGTATAGGTATCAATTTGAAAATATAAAAATGGATGAAAAAGAAGATATTGTTACTTAATCAAATTAGATAAAGTTGTAAAATCCATCAGAGGATTAGGAGAATAAATTAATTATCCCTTGATCAATATAAAAAAGGTACTAAGATCACTTCCCTTGAGATACGATGCCAAGGTACCTGCCATAGAAGAAACCAAGGACTTGACCAAGATGCGAATGGAATAATTACATATCACCCTTGTAGCATACATAATGAGAATATATACAAAATATGGATCATCAAATAAAGAAGTTTCCTTTAAATCCATAAATAATACAATAAACAAATAAATCAAGATACAAGATACACAAGGTGATGAATCAGATGTAGAAGAAGAAACTTTCATCAGGAAGCTCAAAAGAGGAACTGGATTATACAAATGTAATTCACCTTTTAAATGTTTCAATTGTGGAAAAAATATGTCATTATTCTAAGAGATGTCTTTTTGGGGAAAATAGAATCACCCATAACAAAACAAATATTGTAAAAAGATAGTAGTTATTCAGATGAAAATGACACATAAGAAGAGGATGTGAGAGAATTTATCTTCATAACCCAAGAAAATCAAGATAATTATCATGATGACGAAGAGGATGAAGATGAACCAAACATGAGAGTAGATCCTTTCTGGGGACTCATAAATTATTTTGAAACTGAACAAGAAGATAAAGATATTAAAGAAAAAATGAATAATTATGAAATGGAAAATGTCAAGCTCAGCAAAAAAAGTAGAGAATTGAAAAGCCTACTTGAAAAGCATGATAAAGAAAATATATCCTTAAAGTTACAACTTGAAGAAGCAAAAATAATTGAGGAAGCAATGAAGATCCAGATGAAGAAGAAAGAAGAAGATTGTAAGAAGCTTGAAGAAGAAGTTGTGTCATTGAGAGATGAAGTTAATAAGCTCAATAAGAACTTGAACAACTTACTAGGTCTGGGTAACATTTCCAGATGGAAAATATATATAAGCATTAAACAAGTCTTGGTTATGAAGGAACATCTTCGAGCAAAGAAGATACAAGCTCCAAGCCGCCAAAGGAAGAAACTCAAACGAAGTCTAAAAATGCTACTACTTCAATAATTTATGTTGATCAACATTGTATTGAACCCTTTCTAAGGAAAAACAACCTCAAAATATCATCATATGCTCTTAGGTATGAAAACAGTTTTCTTGGTCATTGTTACTCTTACAAAAATTTTGGACATAAAGGAATCTATTGTGAAATCAATACACAATACAATTATGTAACAAGCATGAATGATTATGAATTCACAAGAAATGAAAATAGAAAAGGAATTATTCATCAATCTACCAATAAAAATTGGAATCCATTTGAAACACTAATTAAACATAACATTGTATACTAAAAATGAAATAATCTTGGTCAAAAGGCACAAGATTGCGGTGTTGAAAACGCTCCAACCGTAAAGACAGAGAAGCAAACTATGAAATGGGAAAGGAAAAATAAGGAATATTACAATGTAGCATTGATCATTGAAGATAAATAAGATGAATGGTACACAGATAGTGGATTCTTGACACATCAAATAGGAGATCCAAATAGATGTTTTAGCCTAAAAGGAAAAAGTGGTAGCATTTTGTTTAGAGATAACTCCTTTGTCAAGATACTTGGAAAAGGTATAGTAAGTCTTGTAAGTGAACATATGAAAGAACAAAATGTTTTAATAGTTAAGGATTTGAATCACAGCCTTCTGAGTGTTAGAAAAATGTGTCATCAAAGATATAATATCTTGTTTTGCTCTCAGAAGTGAAAAATCAGAGAAGAAGACTCAAGATGATTGGTTGGAACTACCATAAGAAGACCAAACAATACATTCCAAATCAAAAAGAGTGAAATAAAATTCTAGCAAGACAAAAGAACTGCAAGGACAACAAATAAGGGAAGGATAAGAATACATAATTCATGTTCAGTACCACATGTTCATGTGAAGCATCCCCAAAGAAGTAAATCACCCTTTTCCATAGATGTCAAAGGGGGAGAGAAAAGGAAGTGTTGCATGGACACAAAATACGTGAACCGTGTAGATAAGGGGAGTATGATGACAAGGAAAGCATGAGGGTTGACATTAATGACAAAGAGGTATATTTTTGGACTAAATTGTCATTTATATCAAAGGGTGAATGGTCCAACATTTTTTTATTGACTTATGTCAAAAAATTAGTTAATTTGGATGCAAGGCCTTATATAATGGTAACTATTGTCACGTCATTTCATTTGATAAGTGGTATTTCTTGTGAGTCATTTTGGTCAGAGAGATATTGATATTTAAAATTTGATGCCCTAATGATGGGTTTATCACTAGCACCTTTTCCCAAAAGTTTTATGAACTTATCACTTAATTTTTTTCCTAGAAGAAGGTTTACCATTATAAATTAAATTGTACTAAAACCATTGTCAAAATTAGGCTTGAATCGTGTATTTGGAAATTAAGAAATTAATTTTTAAAAGGATAAAATTCCCCTCTTTAAGTTCATCCTAATAGTAATTTTTTCAAGTCAGCTCCAACAGAACGTTCTGTATTTTAATGGATCAATCCGACTCTATTATACCCTCCTCCAAATGGTATTTATAAACCCTAGTCGTGGGCAACTTGAGGCAAGAAATTTGTGTCATCTGTGAGAAACATATCTGAGAAGCAGTCTAAGGTTTCAAAGACAAATAATTTGATATGAAGAGGGAAGATCAAGGTAGATGGAACAAGTAACTCTCTGATTTGTAGAAAAATCTTGTGATTTCAATTGAGGCATTTCTTTTGTGTTTTGTGGTAGATGCGAGTTGCTGAAAAAAATCTGATCTTGAGGTTTTATTTAAGATAGAATAAGATATTGAACAATCCAAACATAATCATGTCCTAAGGCCTCTTCTTGTTTTCCCTATGGAAGTAAAATTTGAACTCCTTGAGGCCCCATCTGAGGCACTTCTTGACCTTTATATGAAAGAAAAATTTAGCCTCCCTAAGGCTCCATTTGAGGCTTATCTTGGCCTACCCAAAGGACAATATTTCATCTTTGTTTAGGGGAGAGTTGAAGCTAGTTTTTTGGAGGTCATCTTAAAGGTATGAGGCAATCTAATTCACTAAAGTAGCCTGAATTTCTAAGGAAAATTGTAGCCTTCTTTTGTGGCAGATCCTCCTAAGGAAAAAATTTTGAAGTATTTATTGAAACAAAAGCTTTAAATAAGCATTTTATAAAGTTTTTAGAGCAAACATATATGTCATAATTGTAGAAGTATGAAGCTAACTTTGATATTGTTCTTGAAGAATTTTGGAGTAGATTAAGAAGCAGATCTTTGAAGCAAGCCCAACTCACATTTTGAGGAAGATCAGTAATCATTTCTAAAGAAAATTTTATAAGGAATATATTCCTATAGAAATAAAAATCCAAGGTATGTTCCAAGCCATATACAAATCAGTTGACTGAAGGTATGAATTAGAATCATTTTTGTTTCATTGGACATAAGAGTTACAGTGGCATACTTATTGGAGCATATATGAAGTTGAACATTTTTAGGAAAAGATAAAAGTGATTAAATATTGTTGTATTTGGGCCATTTTCCATATTACAAGATCCTAAGAGTTTTTTATTTTATCTTTTATTCTATAGGATGGTAGGGTGGTACTAGGCAAGGAAGTTGTACCTTATTTGAAGAGGTTGTAGCCCTTCTAGTTATTGTTGTTAAATCCGAAATTTGTAGCTTTCCTTGCAATATAAATAATTTTTTGATATATATCTTGTGTTCCTTTGATATGATGATTAATTATTTTGAAACTAAATTGGAATATAAAGTGAAATACCAATTCAACGACCCGCCCCCCATTCTCATTATTTCCAACAATATGAAGTTGGACAAGTGGATTATTAAAGTGGTTTCAGATTTGGCAGGGAGAGGATTGACGAATAATTGGTGGTGTAAAATTGGAAATATTTGCCATGTGACAGCATTAAGGATAGCAAGTGGCTCAACCAATCAGATATCTTGGGCATTTATTATTGCAATATTTCAGTATGGAATTATGAATCTCTGTCTTAGGCTCAAAGTGAAAGGGTACTTTTGGATGTGTTACAGTATGATTGGCTTTGGAAATACTGGGATTTCAAGCCACAAAATATCCATACCTAAATCTCTTCCCCTTGGAATTTTCACTCATCAAGGTAACTACTCCTTTTTATAATTTCTTGATGTCCTCTTATGGTGGTGGCCTTCTATATAGGGTCATCAAGTGGCTCACCGCGAAATCAGTGTACTCACTCCTCACTACTAGCTTGTGGCCACTTTAACTCCAATTTTCCTTCACTCAGCAGATGTGTCCCCTTTTCACTCTGACTTGGAGGGAGTGGTGAAGGGTGATTGCAACATTACAGATTTTGTCTCAGCATCATTACAGTTATCAATGGCAAGGGAAAGGACCTGTGCTCACATTCGTCAAGGCACTCCAATAAGAGGGGGCTCGTGTAATGGAGATATTTAGCATATTCTAAGTTATGGTCAAGGCTTCTCTTAAGACCTCCCCTGACACACAACAAGCTCCACCCATAACGATGAAGTTGAGGAGACACGGGGAAACTTGGTTGGTAGAAGCTTCGACACCTTAGAAGCATATGTTTCACTTGAGGAATCTAGGAAAAATATGCTATGCCTTCTAGACCAGATTATTTTTTAGTAAATGCAATAATATAAGGTTTAAATATTAGCAAGGATGTATATGTTAGAAGAAAGAGTTTCAACCATGAGTAAGAAGCAATATTTGTGCTTGTCACTACTCCAGGCACTAGTCTAGAAGCTAAAGGAAGACCTTGATCTAGAAGAAGATCTTGGACCTCTTGTTCCATTCTAGGGAAGTCCCAATCATCTCTAAGGAAAGTAGAAAATGACATTTGATCTATGTTTTTGGCATTTTTGTAATAGGCCATACCAACTTGGCTAAGAAGTTAGTTGAATGACTCTCCTTGATAGTGTCTATATTTTATTAGAATATTGTAGGAAAAAGGTATTTTTTGGAATGTTTGGACCAAAATATTTAAGCCAACATTCAGAGATGGTTTCAGGTAGGGCGTCCCTAGTTGTTATGACTATACAGTGTGTATACTTTGTTTTAATTATTATTACAATAACAAACTATATATATATATATATATATATATATATATTAACAACTCAAATTCAGGTTACAAAATCATTAAAATTTTAATTTGTAACTTTCTTATGAGGCCAAAGAAAATCTTCCGTGTGATAGAAATTTTTGTTTATAAAAATAATTTTGCAAACAAAATTCCAATTTCCAATATTAATTTAATAATATTCCAAAGGATACTAATAAAACTATTGATTTTGCATTCAATTTTTCCAAACTATGCTACCACCATTTACCATTATAGTGGAAAAAAAACAATTATATTTCACCTCATGAGCATCTACTAGTAGTCATCACTTGAGGTGTTACAAAAGATACATATGCATGCCATTCTTTGAAGAAACCTTAATGCAGGATATGGCTAATAAATAAGAAGATGCAGGAAATTCAGTTGCAAAATTTGAATCTAATATTTGTATATATGTAGCTTCAAGAGCCCATTGTTACAATGTATACAACATATAAGTCAGTGGGTCTAGAGAAAGAATGCAAAATATTGAAGCCAAAAATTGTTGATCTCTAAGATACAATCTTAGAATTCACAGTTGAATTCAATCTTCACTAGTTGATATTCAAAATAAGAAAAATTATGACATCAAAAACGTCTTGTTCTACAAACTATTCATAATTTTGTCTCATCTAACTGTGTATTGTTTGTTGTTATATTCTTTCTAAAACAGTAATTGTTTGTGTTTTTTATGTTTCTATAAGATCTTCATGAAAAAAGAAATATCAAAACATGTTCATATCAAATTTTATAGATACAAATGCAAACAAACCATAATATATAATGATAATTAACATGCTTAACTAACGGACATAATTTTGTGTTCTCTAACGGAGAAACTATTGAATTAATAATATTTTTTACAGACATATTTTTTTTCTCTGTATAATCGAAATAAACCCTAAATGCTTTTGAATTTGGGGTTCGACATTGATAAATCGGTGAATTTTGGTCTAAATTCTTTATGATAAATGAAATATTAGTTTGATCTTCACGATGTATGAGTTCCAGTTGAATTAATTCTTTGTCATAAATTTAGATCATATCTTATTTTTGGGATCTATGGCTTTTATGATTTCCATACGAAGGATTTTCCCCTAAACCGTTATGTAGAGTCCTCTTTCAATAATTTTTTCGATCAGTCATTTAAGAGGGGGTGAAATATGAACAGGTTTGCCTCTAATTGTGATGACAGGGAGAATTTAGAGTGAAGATTAAAGCAATCAGAATCTAGGAGGGGGCCACACATTAAAGGTGCTTATAATATTGAATGATGATGACAACAGTCATGGTGACGTTCAAATTACTTCTACTTAGGAAAGGATATCAGTGTGTGGTGAACATCATTGGCCATACTAGATCCTCAGGTCAAGGAACTACTAAAATTGAAAGCTTATAGAACACAACTGACTGGAAATATTCTTGAAAAAATGTAGTACACACTATGAAAAAAAACCTTTTTGGCAACCTGTCGATTTAGAAAATATAACACAACATTTTACTTAGTAGATAGCTTGAAAGTAATTTTATTTCGAATCAAGGATGGGGAATCTAGGGCTAACATATTTTTCAATCGACAAATCTATAACCTCAATCTGGCTATAGATTTACAAAATCAAAAGCTAAAATTCCGATTTCCTTTTCCTAAATAAAAATGAACAATTTTCATATTATTCAACTACTCATCAATTCAATGGAGTTTTCCAAGAACTTGTAATGCTTCTTGGTGAGCCCTGGTACTACACCAAGAGTGCTACAACTCTGAGGGGTTGCCCTACTTTACTTTATCAACCCGGGGTTCATACAAACTTGGAGGTGATAGTGCTATATACACAGCAGATGCATTCTGTTCATGTCATCCTCTTCTGTTTTACGAAAGAGTGTTATTTCTTAAACTATGATGAAAACTGAAAAGTAAATTGCTGGGAGGAAATGACAGAAAGGAAACTAAATTAATTTATAGAAAGGAAATGATAGAAAGAAACTAAGTTAAATTGCTGACAGGAAACTAATTTAAACCACACTAAACTTTCCCAATCTGCTACACACACCCTACTTATCTTATAATCTATCTACCATGGTTATATCGATGCAACTAGGCTATCCAGGACTTAATTCTAATTGAAGACGTGTTGATTTGAAGCTTGGAGAAGAAAGGGGTAAAGGTGCAAATGGAGGGATAAACACATGAAACTAGGCTTAGAAGTGGAAAGAGTGGGTTTAAACCTTATTAAAGCTTTATTATGGTGCAAAATATGCTTTGGAGTGGAATAATTTGAAAAGTGCAATGGAGGACGAAAGTGCAATATGCAATATCGCAAAGTTAGAGGGATAGCGGAAGTGATGTTCGAGAGTAGGAGCGAAATGCAAAATGCGAAATGTGATGAGGTAAAAATTGTGAAGTATGAAGTGCAATGGGGTAAAAACTATGATTTTCATTTTGTGATGTGGTAAAAGTTGCAAATTGTGAAATGCGATATCGCAATTCACAATATCGCAAAGTTTGAGGGGTAGCGGAAGTGTTGTCCAAGAAAAGTTACGAAGTGTGAAATGCGTTGGGCGACCTGGCGGTGGGACCGATAGCGGAGTACAGGGCGATATCGCAATCAGCATACAGGAGCAGTGAGTCTTAAATCCAAAAAATAAAAAGTGCAATTTGCGAAGTGCAATGGGGAAAAAACTACGAAGTGCGAAAAAAAAGGGGATAAAAACTGTGAAGTGTGAAATGCATTATCACAATTGTAATATCGCAAATTTGGAGGGATAGTAGGAGTGTTATTCAGGAAAATCTATGAAGTGCGAAGTGAGATGGGTGATGTGGCAGTGGGACCGATGGCAGAGTGCAATGAAATTATCACAATTGGCAAAAAAGAGCGGTAAGTCTTAAAGAAAAAGGGAAAATAATGCGAAGTTCGATGTCTGATGCAGCAGAGTTGTCGCAATCGGAGAAAATGAGTGGTAAGTATTAAATAAAAATGGAAAATGATGCGAATTTCAATGTGCGATAGCCGTAATTTTGAGGAGGAAAGGTGGAGTGCAATAGCAATATTTTTCAAGCATTTTGCGTTATAAAGGGTATGGCAACCAATAAGAAAACAGGAATAAGGTGGGTTGGATATTTTAAGTGTTTTGAGGGATAAAAGGTGGGTGTAGTAGTTAGAATAAGCGAAAAATAAGAGGGAATTGAGGGCATGACAATAGTGCTCAGATTGTGCAGATAGAGATGGAGGATGAATTTGGGAGGCACTAGAGAGCTGCTATGGGATTTTATCAATAATTCTTGCGAACAACTTGTTAATTTATGTGTAACGAAATGGACAAATGAATAAAAATACAGGGCAGAGGAAGATTGAAAAATGGTAATGTTGTTCTATTTTTAATCTTAGAAACCGTGAATAGAAATCAGTTTTTGGGCCTGTAGGAAGCTTCGCCATCCTCTAGCTCTATTGAAAGAGATGAGAAGGGGGTCTTGATCCACAACTTTTTGGTTTTTCTCCTCTATTCTATTACTTACAAACAAATTAGCTACAGCAACACACTATCAGCAAAACTAAACATCAATTTGAAACATGAACGGAATTATTAGAAGCGGAACTAATGAAATGACAGAAAATAGATAACAAATACAACAAAGGGGCTGAGGCACATGGATTGGGCCATAACCCATGAGCCTAGCTCTCTGAAACTTAAATCAGTCAAGTGAAATCACTCTGCTATTTTCATAAAAGAATAGCCTCATACATTTCTGAAAGTTTGATCACTGAGTAAAATAATAATAATAAGCTCAATAGCTTGCAACAAAGTTACAAATAGAATCGACCCCTTCCGAGCTCTATGTCTACTCTATTTATTATATAGAGAAGCTACCAATAACCCCCTAGAAAATAGTGATTGATTCCACTTGACTCCAAGTAAACAGAGGTTGAGTTGCTTGGCTGCCTTCGGAACTCAAATTGCTGGATAAAATCTTTGGGATCCTTTTTCTGCCTTTGGAATTCGAATTGCTGGAGAGAATCTTTGGGGTCCTTTGGCTACCTTTGGAATTCGAATTTCTAGAGAGAATCTTTGGGATCCTTTGGTTTCCTTTGAGATTTAAGGAGGATGTCCTCCTGTAACTTCTCCTTATTGTCTCCTCCAAGTCTTTATGATAAAATCCTTAAAAAAATGCTTAATAATCCATGATTTTCTGCACTCAAACTCATGCTAGAAACTCAGAGTATGTTAGCCTTAATCACCACCTATACTAGCATCATAAAACCAAATAATAATAAAAATGAAAGAAAAATAGATCTGAGAAGGAAAAAAGGTGACCATTGACCCCTCCAAATATGTCAAATGATGGAGCTCATTGTCACCCCCCCTACTGAATGGTTTCTCATCCTCTGAGAAACTAATCCTCCTCCTACATTTCCTTCAAGGCTTTAACAACTCCCGCCTGTTTTCCTAAGGAAGAAGTGTGGGAGTTTCCCCAAGGGGGTAAAAACCATTACTCTTTTTTGCATTCTCCCATTCTCTATCTTGTGCAACTCTATCATTTTTATCATTCAGCCCCAACAACAAAGGTGGGCTAAGCTTTAGTCCCAACCATTGGATATTTTTGGCATGCATGGCCCTATTGTATAATGGATCCATTTCCAATGCACCTCTCATTATTTCTGGAGTATGGTACTCCCTGTTCTTGAGGTTGTGAGGGAGGTTGTTCCATCTCCTCATGCACTCATCTTTTATCTACCTAGAAACATCATCAAAGTGGCCCATTACCTGTGTTTGAGTCTCAAGGTAGCTTTCAACTAGTGTAGGGTCCCTTTCATTCTCTTGATAGTTAAGGATGACTCCTCTTGGGCTGAAAAATTATGGTCCGATATATAAGGGCTCTCTATTTCTTCTTCCCATGACCATCCATATCTCTTTCGCTCGAGTGTCCTCATTCATCATCCAAGATACTAAAGCCATCAACTGCATATCCCCCATTATAGAATTTGGGTCCCAAGTATCCAGAATTATCAGCACAAGGTTATGCACATAAAATTCTACCATCTTTGCCTGATCAGTGATGTTATCTCACACGTAGAAATCCATGAATTGCCTACAATTTTGGAAAGGTAGGGATCTGTGGG
Organism: Pinus albicaulis; assembly: GCA_034641835.2. Taxonomy (NCBI): domain Eukaryota; kingdom Viridiplantae; phylum Streptophyta; class Pinopsida; order Pinales; family Pinaceae; genus Pinus; species Pinus albicaulis. Next base: position 201,813,859 of record CM076583.1, read on the forward strand.
AGGCTAGAGTTTTGATTTGAAATAGGAGTAATTTCTCCTTGACATACACATCATATGATTCAGAAGGGAATATGTGTTGAAGGGCTTCTATGCATAAGTCTGGCATGGTGGATACTTGTTGCCCATTATGCTGCAATTTCTCCTTCAGTGCTACATTATTTTCATGTGCCTTCTGCAGCTGCTCCTTCAGAACTGTTTCTTCAATCATTTCCTCCTCCCTTTGTGATTCTTCAATGATACTTGGGTTAGTGCGAGAAGTTTCTGGATCTCTCTAACTTATCCGCTGACTCCTGTTAGCTATGAAAAACATAAGGGTCTACCCTTTTCTCTTTGCACTTAGAGGAGTTAAGGTGGCAACTACCTCATTTTCTTGAGGGGATGTGGTGTTGTGCTATGAGTATGCTTCTGGCTCACTTTCTGCTACCTCTATGAATTCTATTGCCATATCCTCCATTTTTCCTTTTCCCTTTGTCTCTTCCTCTCCTTCTTTTGGTTCTTCTTGTTCTGGGTCCTATTCTGGTTATTCTTCTGGTTGTTTGGGTTGCTGCAAAAGCTTCCCTTGGGCCCTTTCTACTGTGTCGGATATACGGTATACTTCAGAAGCTAGATTGACTGCTGGTGATGTTGTTCTATTATTGCTAATGTTGCACGTTGTTCAAATATGAGACCCACTCTCGGTATTGCTGTGTTGTGGACTCCCTTTGGTCCCTTCCACTAAAAAATTCTCAATTCACTGGTTTGGATGAGAGGGGATCTCTATTTTTTATTAGATTGCACAACTAATTTCAGAGTGCTTATGTAACTTGGCCCAGCTCTAGTTCCTGTTGTAGATAGTTGGAACCTCTTCTTGTTAACTAGTTGATACTATGTGTCTCCTCACCTCGTTCTCCTCTACTACACTTGAATGAATCTTTTTATTTTTCATGCTTAGATGGTGTGACTTTGGAGTTCTCCCTAGTCATACTTCATGATGGTGTCCAAGCTAACTAGCCACCTTTCTACCCCTTAAACTCTAAGTTTTCAAATCTAATTATTTATGGCTATTATGGATGCATAGCGAGGGGTGAGAAGCTATACCTCAGTTTATCTGTTGTTGTCAAGGTGTTTTTAGGAGCTACAATTTGGATACAAGCCTCTTATATGATGCATTCTTCACTATATTCATGTTCTCTGTGTGACTACCTTATTGAATGAGCGACTTCCTGAGTGAGTTGCTTGTCTTTTCTTGTTGTTTCCTTCTACTGTAGATTTTGCGTGGGGTGCTCAGTTTCCATGGGTGGAATTATCGCTCTCCTAGAGTCTATTATGAAACTTTCCTTCTTGTTTTTCTTTACAGTACATGAACAAATTTGTTTTTGAAGGAACTTACTGATGTTTGTAAAAGTTTGTGGCTTGCTCTCTTTTGCTACATTATATTCAGGAATGGAGTTATATGGCATATGGAGGTGATGGAAGGAGTTATGGAAATGAATGGAGTGAATGATGGGATGGATGGTTAAAAAGAAGGGGAGAGAAGATGAATGTTTCCCTGTGTTTCAAGAAACCATTAATAACCTACAAAATAAAAAACACATAAAACACAGAGATGTAGATGTAATATTTATTTATTTTTTTAAGAAAGTGGGTTGCCTCCATGGAGGTTTTCACCCATGGATATTTATTCCCTTTTCTTTCTTTTTTTCTATTTTTTTTTTTTTGGAGCAAGTGAGCTGCCTCTGTGGAGGTTTTCAAATCACAAGGTTGAATTGGGTGCCTTATAGATTTTTTCACCCATGGATCTATATTCTTTTTTTTTAGGAGGTGTGAGAAACTATGGAGTTTCCCATCACATACACCTCTTTGCTTATTTAATTTGTGAACTCTGCCCTTGAGAAAAGCTTCTTGTAGATTTTAAGTTAGTGACCATCGATAGGCAAGGGGTTTCCTTCCTCATCTATGGTTCTGAGTTGAACTGCGCCATTATCAAAACATTTTTCCACTTTGTAAGGTCCCATCCATCTTGTCATCATCTTTCCTTTGAAATATTTAAAACTTGAATCATACAACAGTGCCCAATCTCCTTCTTGGAAGGTCTTTTCTTTGATGTTATTTTCATGCCAGACCTTCCTTTACAGCTGAACTACCTCTGTGTGAATAAGTTCTTGCATTATGAACCCATACAATCCATTTAGTTGAAAAAACCTCTCTTTTTTGGCGTTTGATAGATCTAGATTTAATTCAGCTGCCATTCTTAAAGTATGGAATTCAAACTCAACTCAAAGTAGAGCCTTCTTACCATAGAATAGTTCATAAGGATTGAATCCTTTTGTTGTCTTCCAAGTAGTGTTGTAAGCCCAAGTAGCTTCTACCAATATGTCTACCCAATCTTTTCTATTTATTCTCACAACCTTGGTGGGGATTCTCTCTAAAGCTCTATTAGTTACTTCTACTTGGCCACACCTTAGGGTGATAGACAAAGAATTTCTTTGCTTAATCTTGTGCTTCCTAAAAATATTCTCAATGAGGTGAGAGGTGAATTGTGCTCCTTGATCAGTCACTATTTCTCTAGGGTACCAAAACTTGTAAGAAACATTCTCCCTAAAAAATTATGCTAATTTCTCCTCGGTTTCTACCTTCACTACTTTTGTTTCAGCCCACTTTGTCAGGTAATCAGTGTAGACAATGATATACATCTTTTATCCATATGGTGGATAGATAGGTCCAAAAAATTCCATGCCCCACTTGTCAAATGGCTCAAGAGCCACCTAGGGGTGCAAAGGCATTTCATCCCTTTGCGTGGGTTTCCCATCCTTTGCAACTGGTCACACTTTCTTGTGTATCTTCTTGTAGGCCAATAGTATCCTGCCTGCAAAACTTTGTAAGCAGTTCTCTTTGCAGCAAAGTCGCCTCCACATGGGTTGTCATGAAATTCAGAGAGGATATCAAAAACATCTTCCTCCCTCACACATCTCCTTAGGATTTGATCAGGGCCTAGCTTGAAAAGGTTTCCCCCAATCCATGTTAAAGGGGCACTTTTTCTAATGATTCTGCTCCTCTCCCTGAATGAAATATTAGGAGTGAGTCTCCCTGCAAGCAAGTAGTTGGCTATATTAGAAAAACATGGTGAGAGTGAAGCTGAAATCCCAAGGAATCTCTTGTAAAAATTTCAGATCAAGGTGCACAATATTTTCAGAGATATGATCTATGGAAGTCCATGTTTTTGCAGGCTACTAAAATTCATCTCAAGGAAGTGACCTCGGGAAAATCCTCATAACTCTCTCTCTGAGTATCGAATTGAAATTCTGTAAAAAGTGGTAGATAGCAACCAGAATTTATTTTTCTCTCTATTAATTTTAGAGCCAAATAAAGAAACAATGACACGCGGCACGTTGTACAATTTCTCTCTACTGAAATAGTCCATAATTAGGGCATCGTGAGAGATTGGGCATAACTCTCCCTTGAATAATCCAAATTGGGTCAGACCTGTGGCATTGGAAAGAAGACTCAAAGGAATACTATAGGATTGAATATCACATATTGGGGATCTGAAATAACATAGATACACTAGATTCAATATCGAACTCCTAGAAGGCAAGAAAAAGCTAGATCATGTGTTGTCAAGGGCTACAAAGGACCAGAATTTCTAGGGCAACAAATAAAAGCAAGGTGCAGCAAAGGGTAGCATGACAAGAGCAATAAACAAGGTGCAGAACAACAACATGAAGTTCATCACATGAATTTTTCAAGTGGGCATCACTGCATACAATCATTGTAAAGGTATCATTGTACTAAGTCATTATAAATACATTATTGTAAAAATTGTACTATTGTCTATCTACCAAGAGTTGAAGAGGCAATGTCGGGAGGTCTAGGATCATCATTAGGTGGTTGTGTCATAGTTGGGGTTATGGTCTAGTGTGTATTTTTCTTCTACATCATTCTATATCATTGTAAAGTGGACCATTTTCCCTGGTATGGGAGTCCATTCTTCTTTTATTCTTCTACAGGGTGGTAGGGTGGTGATAAGGTGAGTTGTAGCTCATTGGGTGTTGGGGAATCCATTCAGTTGACTACTGAAGAATCTCGGGCATTGGAGCATTCATCTAGTGGGAGCTAGAGAAGAATGATTTTCTAGATTCTAGGGAGTTGGAGCTTTACTTTCAATTGGAGTTGAATATTAAAGAATTATTAGAAAATAATTAGGTGGTTTTTGTCCTGGAGTGGGTTTCCACCTTAAAAACTATGTGCATTTCTGTTCCTTTTTTTACTGTTATCATTGTACAAACACTGATAATAATTGAAGATTAACTAATTCTTTAATTGAAAGGAATATTGATTCACCCCCCCTCTCTGTATTTCCAACAATTGGAATCAGACCATGGTTCCTTCAATAACAGTTTAACAACTGGAAGGAGGTCATGGAGCATACCAAGAATGGTGTACCTATTTTCAATTAAAATAATTATGCACTCTGGAAAGGAAGAATGGAGGTCTATCTCTTAGCGCAAGGTTACAAATTATGGGACACTATTCAAAATGGATCTACATCAACCGCGAATGAATAAGGTAAGAAGAATTTGGTAAATGATGCAAAAGTAAAGAATATTATTATCAGTGGATGCAAAAGTAAAGAATATTATTATCAGTGGAATTATTGAATCTTCTTATCATAAGGTGTTGGGTTGTAAAACCGCAAAAAATGTATGGGACAAGCTTGAGAATGTATATGCAGGTGACTCAAATGTCAAAGAAGCAATTCTTCAAATCTATAGAGAAAAAATTGAGCAACTCAGAATGAAAGAAGATGGAAACATTGTTGCATACTTCCAATATGTTAATGAAATAACAAATAATCTGAAAGGATTGGGAGAGCCAGTTGACGAGAATACTGTTATACGAAAGATTCTTAGAACGTTACTAGGGAGATTCAACCCAAAGGTATCAGTCTTAGAATACACTGCAAATCTCGACAAACTCAACAAAGAGGAATTACATGGAGTTCTCAAAGCATATGAAATGAGACTTGATGAAGAAGGGGGTACTTCGCATCTAGAAACTGCGTTCGTTTCATCTAAGAAAACCAATAAGGACAAACAACCTTGAATTGAAAAGACATGCACCTACAGGTGTGAAGAAAAGGGAGATTATGGAGAAGGTCTTTCAAATGAAGAATATTCTTACTTTACAAGAAAACTAAAAATTGGTAAGGGAAAATTCAAAGGTAAACTTCCATTGATATGTTTCAGCTATGGTGAGGTTGGGCATTTCACAGTAAAATGTCTGAACAGAAGTGATGGAAACTCAAAATGAAAGAAAGGCTTTAATAAATTCAACAAGCAAGAAAAAAGGAAAGGATCCAAAAGGAACTTTCTCTCTAAAGAAGATAGCTCATCATCTAATGAAGACAGTAATAGTAAAGAAGAAGCCAATGAGAGAGTATTGTTTATGGCCAAGCACAATAAACAAGAGGTATCAATCAATGAAGAAGAAGGGTTGACCATAGAAGAATTTTCTAAGGAGGCAATCAGGCTTATAAAAGAGATCAAGGCTAAGAAAATCTGTTCCAATACTCTTTAAGAACAAGTTCAAGGTCTCAAAATTGAAGTTGAAGAACACAAATGTATTGAAGAGTCACTTCAAAAGAAGTTGGAAGAAAGCAACCAAGAAAGGGAAGCATTAGAAACCAAAGTAGTCTCGCTGCGTAAGGAAGTGAAGAGGGAAAATTTTTCCAAAATTTTGGCAACAGCTCAAGGGCATTGGAAGAAATCATCAACAAACAATGATCTTACAACGATAGAATGAGCCTCGGTTATAAAGAAGAAGAAGCAGGACCTTCTACAACAAAATACAATGAACCTATGAGATCTAACATGCATGTAGACTTCATTAGATAAGATTATCAAGAACATCCTTGGAAGACGATTCCTCGATGAATATTTCCATCCAAGTACCAACATATTTTTTATGGCTATTGTTATTCATGTGGAAAATTTGGTCATAAAGTTGTAGAATGTCGCACATACCCTAGGAACCAATACAATTCTAGGAGATCCTTCAAATATGAACCTCCCAAGGCTCAAAAAAACATCAATATATTTGAACATTTAAGAAATAATATGGAATGTTACATATTTCAGAACTTTGGACACATAGCGAGAGACTGTAGACTTCAAAATCTTCTAGAAGAATCTTCGGAGCCACAGAATGAACGAACATGGAAGGAGAAGAAGACTGATAATTTTGCTCTTGCTCTCAAGGCTCAAAACAACAAAGATGTGTGGTATGTTGACGGCGGTTGCTCAACACATATTACTGGAGATAAAAGGAAATTTGTATCTCTGAAAGAGAAGAAGGATGGAACCGTATCCTTTGGAAATGATGGATCTTCAAATTTTATAGGATCAGGTACGGTCACTCTCGGAAGCAAAGATGTTATAGCCAAGAATTTTCTGTTGGTTGAAAACATGAATCACAATATGCTCAGTGTTGAAAAAATGTGTGATCAAGGACACACAATGCTCTTCCACTCCACAAAATGTGAAATCAGGAAAGGCAGGTATGGTAAAATTGTGGCTACAGCAAGTCGAGCTCCAAACGACATATATGTTCTAGATGAAGCAACTAAAGTATGTCTACTAGCTAAAGAAGATGAAAGCTGGTTATGGCACAAAAGAATGGGTCACATAAACTTTGAAAATCTTGTCAGGATAAGAAAAATGGAAGCAGTACGATAAATGCCAAAAATCTCAAAACCTTCCAACACACTATGTGAGGCTTGTCGGCACAGCAAGCAGAAAAAATTCCAATTTAAAACAAAAGAACACTTTGCATCACATCCATTGGAATTGAAACATACTGATCTATGTGGCCTTGTGAGAACAAAAGGCTTAGGTGGAGAATTATATTTCATGTTAATGATAGATGACTATACCAGGATGACAGCCGTCAGTTTCCTAAAGAAAAAATCTGAAGCATTTGAGAGCTTTAAGATCTACAAGGAGTTGGTCAAAAATGAAACTGATTTGAAAATAAAGTGTCTAAGATTGGATAATGGTGGAGAATTCATTTCCAAATTATTTCAGCAATACTATGAATAAAATGGAATAAAAAGACAATCTTCAACAACACGAACACCTCAGAAAAATGGAGTTTCTGAAAGAAAGAATAGAACCGTACAGGAAATGGGTAGAAGGACTCAAAATTGGATGAAAAATTCTGGGTTCAAGCAATTGATATGACAATTTTCATTATCAACCGAAGTCTTCTCAGAAATAATTGCAACAAGACCCCATATGAATTATGGAGAGGAAAACTTGCTAATGTAAAAAAAGTTAGAACCTTTGAAAGCAAATGTTATATCAAAGGAGAAGATAAAAATTTGGATAAGTTTGAATCACGTGTTGATGAAGGTATCTTTGTTGGTTACTAGGTATCTTTTTTGGTTACTCACACAAAAGAAAGGCCTATAAATGTTATAATCTAAGACGAAAAAAAATAGTGGAGAGCATAAATGTTACATTTGATGAAGATGGTGTTCTAACAAATAATGATGAGGATCTAGAATCTTTGTAACTTGAGACAGAGGCTGAAAAAGACACAGATAAAATTTTAGAACAAGAAGCAAATATCAACCAGGAAGAAGTAAATAATGATCATCAAGATATACCAAAACAACAACAAGAAGCTCCTCCAAAGAGAACAAAAGAATGGGTTAAAAAGAACCATCCATCAAATCAAATCATTGGTGACATAAATGAAGGTCACAACTTCATTCATCACAAGAAGCTCACATTTCTTTTCTAGCAACCTTTGACCCTAGTAGTTTTGAGGAAGCCAGCTAGAATGAACATTGGGTAGTAGCTATGAATGAAGAATTGGATCAAATCGAGAAGAATAACACCTGGGAATTAGTTCCACGACCAAAAGATAAAAATTTCATTGGGACTAAATGGGTGTTCAGGAAAAAATTGAATGAAGATGGATAGGTTACCAGAAACAAAGCAAGATTGGTTTGCAAAGGCTATGCACAAGTGGAAGGAATTGATTTCAACGAAACGTTTGCATCAGTTTCCAGAATGGAAGATATCTGAATGTTTCTCGCCTATGCATGTTCAAGAAAAATCAAAGTCTACCAAATGGATCTTAAGTCAGCGTTTCTGAATGGAGAATTAGAAGAAGAAGTTTATTTCGAAGAGCCTGAAGGTTTTCTACTATTAGAAAAAGAAGACTATGTTTACAAGTTAAAGAAGGCTCTATATGGTCTCAAGTAGTATCCTAGAGCATGGTATTCTCATCTTGATGGATATCTACATCAACAAGGGTTCAAGAAAGGTATTGTTGATAGCAATATTTATGTACAAATAGATAAAGATAATTTAACAATCGTTGAGGTATATGTGGATGATATAATATTTGGTAGCAATGATGATCAACTAAGTAAGAAATTTTCTACAAATATGCAAAGTGATTTCGAGATGTCTTTACTTGGTGAGTTGACATACTTCTTAGGGCTTCAAATATCTCAGCAAGAGAAAGGAATATTTATATGTCAAGCCAAGTACATCAAGGAAATAGTCAACAAATTTAAAATGGAATATTGCAAACCCGTCCTTACTCCAATGGTAGTAGGTTTCAAATTGTGCATAGACGACTCATCTAAGGATGTGGATCATAGGTTGTATAGATCTATGATTGGTATTCTTCTATATGTAACAGCTTCCCGGCCACATGTTATGCAAGCAGTTGGACAAGTAACAAGATTCCAAGCAACACTAAAAGAACCACATGTTATTGATGTCAAAAGAATTCTTCAATATCTAAAGGGCACAGAATAATATGGCTTGCGGTATCCCGAGGGTAAAAATCTCATTATTCAAGCATTTACAGATGCAGATTTGGGAGGAAGTGTTGATGATCGTAAGAGTACTAGTGGAGCAAAATTCTATCTAGATGTTTGTCTCGTATCATGGTTGAGCAAAAATAAAACCTCAATCTCGTTATCTACAGCAGAACCAAAATATATTGTAGCAACAACATGTTGTACTCAAGTCCTTTGGATGAAACAAACTTTGCAAGATCTTCAAGTAAAATACATTGCAGCAACAACATGTTGTACTCAAGTCCTTTGGATGAAACAAACTTTGCAAGATCTTCAAGTAAAATTTAGTGAGCGTATTCCCCTATTCTGTGACAACACCAGTGCCATCAACATCTCCAAGAATCCTGTTATGCATTCAAAAAAAAAACACATTCCTATCAAATATCATTTTGTTAGAGAACAAGTCGCTGAAAAGAATATCAAACTTGAGTATTTTGGAATAAAAGAAAAAATCGTTGATATCTTCACTAAACCTTTACCTTGTGAAGAATTTGAATATCTTCGCCAAAAGCTTTGGATTCTCCCAAGTTCTCATTATATTTTCCTCATTTACAAAATAAAGGAGGAGTGGAATGCGTACAGGTCCGCAGGATGGTTGTGTGTCAGGGGGAGTTACCCTTTTCCATTGATGTCAAAGGGGGAGAGAATGTTGTAGGAAAAGGTGTCATGATCGCAGGGGGAGTACTTGTGTTGCCATCAATGCCAAAGGGGGAGATTTTTGATCAGCGGTTGTCATTGATGTCAACCCAAGTAGCACCAAGGGCTACCCCAATATTTAATGGGAATTTTGACCCACCAAATTAATATATTCCAGGTCAAGAATTATTTTGGTGGTTTCTACTTTTCGAGGTGTTTCCGTTGACATATGGCACACCACGTAATTCTTCACGGTTTGAGATATATTCATGTTTGAATTTTTTACGCCAGTTAGTGGGCTAAAACCCCATGGGGTTGTGGCATGGGTCATTGAAAAGTCATAATTAATATTTTTTTAAGCTTTTAAAATCCCTCCCATGTTCACTTGTTGAAGCCCCTCTCAACCTAAGCATTTATATAAATTTTTATCCTCATATCCTCCTTATGCAAGGGATTTTGCCATCTGAAACAGGTCATTGTGGAATTTTCGCTCTAAATTTTTTCTACTAAGGATCAAAAGCTCAAATTTGCATATGGAAAAGATGAAATCCTGGAGAATCTCCTGTAAAAATTTTAGATCAAGGTACGCAATATTTTCGGAGATAAGATCTGTGGAAGTCAGTGTTTTTGCAGGCTCCTGAAATTCATCTAAAAGAAGTGACCTTGGGAAAATACTCATAACTCTTGCTCTAAGTATCAGATTGGAATTTTATATAAAGTTTTAAATATTGCACGTACTGTACTTTTTTTCTATCAATTTTATAGATGAATAAAGAAACAGTGATATGTGTCACGTCGTACAAGTTCACTCTACTGAAATAGTCCATAATTAGGGTATTGTGAGAGATTTGGCATAACTCTACCTTGAAGAATCCAAATTGGGTGAGACCTATGGCATTGAAAATAAGACTCAGAGGAATACTATAGGACCTAAAATCACATATTGGGGATTTGAAATAACAAAGATACACCAGATTCAATATTGAGCTCCTAAAATGCAAGAAAAAGATAGATCATGTGTTGTCAAGGGCTGCAAAGGACTAGACTTTCTAGGGCAGCAAAGCAAAGCAAGGTGCAGCAGAGGGTAGAATGACAAGAGCAGCAACCAAGTTGTAGAAAAGTAGTAAGAATTTCATCACATGATGTCTTCAAGTGGGCATCACTGCATACAATCACTGTAAAGGTATCATTGTACTAAGTCATTGTAAATACATTATTGTAAAAATTGTACTATTGTCTATCTACCAAGAGTTGAAGAGGCGGTGTCGGGAGGTCTAGGATCATCATTAGGTGGTTGTGTCGTAGTTGGGGTTATGGTCTAGTGTGTATTTTTCTTCTACATCATTATATATCATTGTAAAGTGGACCATTTTCCCTGGTAGAGGAGTCCATTCTTCTTTTATTCTTCGACAGGGTGGTAGGGTGGTGCTAGGGTGAGTTGTAACTCATTGGGTGTTGGGGCATCCATTCAGTTGGCTACTAAATAATATCAGGCGTTGGAGCATCCATCCAATGGGAGTTGGAGAAGAATTCTTTTCTAGATTCTAGGAAGTTGGAGCTTTAGTTTCAATTGGAGTTGAATATTAAAGAATTATTAGAAAAGAACTAAGTGGTTTTTGTCCCGTAGTGGGCTTCCACCTTAAAAACTGTGTGCATTTTTGTTCTTTTTTTTTATTTCTATCATTGTACAAACACTAATAATAATTGAAGATTAAATAATGCTCTAATTGAAAGGAATACTGATTCACCCCCCCTCTCAGTAATTCCAATAAAGGATGGGACCAAATAAACTCAGAATATTTGGCCAGTAAAAAAAATAATGGTGAAGCCATCTTGCTGAAATATTTGATGAATCTTCTATAGTAACTAGCCAAGCATAAGAAACTCCTAACATCCTTTTGCTTTTGAGGAGCAGGTACCCTTTTGATGATAGTGATTTTGTTTAGGTCTATCTGTATTCCTGCTTGGGATATGGAGTGTCATAATACAACCCCTGATTTCTTCAGGAATTCACACTTTTCTAGGATCAAGGAGATATGCATCTCAATGCACCTTCTTAGTACTTTACCCAAATTGGAGAGAGCTTCCTAGAATTAATCCCCGTATGGTGTGAAATCATCCATGTAGATTTCGACAGATTCATGGACTAACTCAGAAAAGATGCCTAGGACAACTCTTTGGAAGGTATCTGGGGAATTTCAGAACCCAATGGGTAGGAATATATAAGCGAAGGTACCCCAAAGGAAGGTGAAATTAGTCTTATCCCAGTCTTCAGGGGTGATTTGAATTTGATTGTACCAACTGAACCCATCTAAGAAAGAAAAGAACTTCTTCCCCGCAAGGCCATCTAGGAATTGGTCTATAAAGGGAAAAGGGAAATTGTATTTCTTGGTGGCTTTGTTAGGTTCTTCATAATCAACAAAAATTTGTCACTTCCCATTATTCTTTGGGACTGGGACCAGAGGAGATACCCACTCACTATCGGATATAGGATATATGAACCCTGCATCCAATAGTTTCTGCAACTCTTCTTTGACTATTTCCTTCAGAGTCGGGTTCATCGTTCTTTGGGGTTGTCTCATAGGCTTGCATCCTTCTTTGATGTAAATATTACACTTTGACACTGAAGGATGCACCCCATTCATGTCCTTTTAATCCCAATAAAACACTTCTAAATTCTCTTTCAAAAGCTAGGATAACTACTTCTCTTCTTCATTCGAGAGGTTTGGGTTTATTTTCAGAGATATGGATGGGCCATACTCAATAGCCTTGGTGTATCCAAAGGTTGAATCAACCTGCTTCACTTCCATCCAAGTTTGGATTTTAGACTCTTTAACTTAGGTTTCGAGAGGAATGTTAGTGGAGGACTGGTTTTGAATGGCATGGTCAATGAGTTCATCTTCGTCAAGCTGCCCCACTCCAAGAATAGCATCTATGGTACACATAGGGGCAATGTTATATAACTCATCTTCTTCATCCTCCAAGCATATAGGGATATCATGATTAATGGAAGGCTGGGCTGGAGGATGTAACACTAGTTGTTTAGACATAGGCCCATTTTTTATAGTCATGTTTCCAGCCTGACAACTAATATAAGCATCTACAGTGGCTAACTAAGGTCTCCCTAAGGTGAGGGGGTAACAATTAAAATTGGTTTTTGGTTGGAGGACCAGGAAATATTTAGGATACTCCCAAGAGGTAATGGTAACCATCACATCCTCAAAAATTCCTTCTAGAGTTACTGTGGATCAATCTACAAGCTGCAGAACTGTTGTGGTTTCCTCAAAGTCCCTTGGAGGTTAAGTTTCAACATAATTTCCTTGCTCATGATATTGATGGAAACCCTTAGATCAATTTTAGTGTTGGGGACTATGACACCATGTATATTCACATCAAAAACTGGACTACCAGGGTCTAGGTACTTTGGAAATACCATCTTCCCCAACATTAGGTTAGACAATTGTCCTACAACATTGATGGTGGGGGTATCTCCATTCTTTCTCCCAGGTTTCTTGAAGCACTTTTATTTGATGAGCCTATTGTAGATAGGGATATCCTTAATGTCCTAGAGAAGTGGTATCTTTACACACAAATTTTCCAATTCTCTAAGGGTTTTAGTCTCCTCTAGGGTGTGTTGACTGGGGTGGATCAAACGCTCAGGAAAAGGAGGTTGTTGGATATGAGTCTTACCTTCTTCCTTTTCCTCCTCAACCTCTACAATTGGAGATGGAGGATTGTTTTCTGGGAGTACTCTTCCTGACCTGAAATTAAACTCTTGTATCTCCATAGCATTAGCTAGATAGGATGTTTCTCCACTGGGAGCCTGTTATGCATGTCTATTTTTCAGGTTCAGATTAGGTTGTGCAGGTGTAGGTAGCCTAGGTGGAGCAGCATAAGTGAGATAAAGTTGAGTTTGGGGTGGAGGCATTAAAGCAGGTGGCTGATTTTGTTGAGGCCTCTACCCTTGGGATGGATTATTCCACTAAGGTTGTTGTGGGACATACTGCTAAAAAGGTTGGTTTACTGGTTGAGGATGATATGAAGGGTTGTAAGGCCGAGTAGGAGGTGTATACTAGGATGGAGAAGTGGGGGTGTACCAAGGTTGCATGGGTGCACTCTTATTTTTGTGATAATAAGAGTAAGGTGCACCTCACATACCTTTTTTATATGGCCTAAGGCCTTGAGGCCTTCTGTGGTTGATGAAATAGAGTTGCTCTAACATTACCTCCCCAGCCTGATATATAGCCTTAATTCTAGGTAAGGAGGGACACTTTGGTGTGGCATGATTCTCCTCACAAACTAAGCAAACCTCTATGACATTCAGTGGACATTCATTTCTTTGGTTCTTCTTGGTACATCTAGGACAAAATATGTCTAGGGCTCTCTCTCCTTCCTCTTGCTTCCTTTCAACCTATATTGTGTCCATTTTCAAAGCAAAGGTGTGCAGCATGTCACTCTTGAAGTCCTTTAGCATGTTTCCAATCTCATGTTTTATGAAGGTGGAAGAGGAAGGGGTATTGGATGTACTTTGGCTAGCTCTGCCCTTCTTCCTAAATTCCTTAGAATGGTTCTGCAAGATATTTTTGATTGTTTCATAGGGTTGTTGGTAGATATCTCCTCCTGATAGCATATTCAAGGATTCTTTCATCTTGTCACTGATCCCTCGAAGAAGTACAAGTTTAAGTGATGCAAGATCAAGAGTACAGTTGGCTCTCTTATATTTTAATTGAAACCTCTCTTCATAGTCTTCTAGGGTTTCATTAGGTCCTAGGGTCATCCTAAATATTTCATCCTTAGTTTCCTTGGACATACAATAGTCTCTGTATTTTTTGTTGAAGGTCTCTTCCATCTGTGCCCAGGTAGTGATGCTATCCCCAGGCAGACCCATGAACTAGCGCAAGGCTGCATCCTTAAGGGTGGATGGGAATAGCTTCAAATTATGATCATCCAAAGTGTAGACATAATTCCTACAAACAACAAAAAATTCAAACATGAATGTGTCAGGATCCTTCAAGGTAAGTCCATGGAAGTGTGGAAGAGCTGATGAACTAATGTTTTTCATCTTAGTTTCCCCATCTTCCTCTCTTATGGGAAAGGATCTCTGCATCCCAGCCATGGTTAAGATATGTGAAGCAGGCCCCTCAGCTGAAACAAGGTCTTCTTATTCTTCCCCAATATAATCCTCAAAATATTCACAAGGCTCTCCTATACAGGGTTCAATCTCACTGCTACTGAAGGAGAGTGAAGGGTGGCTAGGAGGCGATGTGGGGGTTTTAGTTAAGATTTTTGTTTGAGTATTCCTACTCCTACGAGGCATGAAATCATATATATATATATATATTTCCGAAATGACATGAAAATGAAAGGAAAGTAGAAAATAATGCTAAAAAAAATCAAAACATCTACTAGACACCTCCCCGACAATGATGCCAAAAAGTGGTGAGCCTTGGTATTGCACCAAGAGTGTTGCAACTCCCAAGGGCTGCCATACTTTACTTTATCAACCCTGGGTTCATACAAAATTGGAGGTGAAAGTGATATATACACAAAATATGTGTTTTGTTCATTTCATCCTCTTCTTCTTTATGAAAGGGTGTTATTTCTTAAACTATGATGAAAACTTAAAATTAAATTGCTGGGAGGAAATGACAAAAAGGAAATGAAAAAAAGAAACTAAGTCAAATTGTTGATAGGAAACTAATTTAAACTACACTAAACTTGGCCAATAGGCTAAACACATCCTACTTATATTATGCTCTATCTACCATGCTTCTATCCATGTAGCTAAGATATCCCAGACTTAATTCTAATTGAAGAAGTGTTGATTTGCAGCTTGGAGAAGAAATGTGTAAAGGTGTTAATGGAGGGATAAGCACATGAAACCAATATTAGAAGTGGAAAGAGCGGGTTTAAACCTTATTAAAGCTTTATTTTAGCGCAAAATATGCTTTGGAGTGGAATAATTTGGAAACTGTGATGACAGAGTTGCGATGGAGGACAGAAGTGCGATATGCGATATCGCAATCGCAATATCGCAAAGTTAGAGGGATTGTGGAAGTATTGTTTGGGAGCGGAAGAGAAATGTGAAATGGGATGAGGAAAAATTGTGAAGTGCGAAGTGTGATGGGGTAAAAGCTGCGATTTGCGATTTGCGATGTCGTAAAAGTTGCGAAGTGCGAAATGTGATATCGCAGTTCGCAATATCGCAAAGTTTCAAGTGTTGGGAAAAATACTGAGAGGGGGGGCGGTGAATCAGTATTTACTGCATATTCAAAACTTTCACTTTTTCCTGCTTCTAAACGCATACGCTACTTTCCTGAACCAGACTTGCGTATATACGCGGATACCCTTTATGAAACTCGCGTATACACAGATATCTAATTATGTCATTAATTCTTCACTTAAATCATTCCTTCATTTATTCATCAGATATTCAATAAGAAGTAAACATGTGCAGTAAGAACAGAATAAACCATAACACAAAGCATCACACATGAACACCAGGATTTTTAGGTGGAAACCCAAATCGGGAGAAAACCACCGCTGCAGTTGCTCAGCCTTCAATATTTTATTATAGAGAAAAACATCTTACAACATATGTGCTGGCGCAGACTTGACCAGCACGCAGGCACCCACCTGCGCTCGTTTACCAGCCTCTCCTGGAAGGGAGCTACGACCCCCTGACTCGTTTACCAGCCTCTCCTGGAAGGGAGCTACGACCCCCTGATCTCGTTTACCACCCTCTCCTGGAAGGGAGCTACAACCCCCTGACTGAAGGCTACAACCCTCAGCACCACCTTGGACCACGTTTCATCAATTTTCACACTGGATCCAACAACTTCAAAAGAACAACACTTGCAGGCCACATTTCATCATATTTTCAGACTGGACCCTTTCCATACTTTTAAGCACAAACATACATCACCAACAGATACTTATCAACTCAGATCAGATAGCAGAAACACAGCCGAACAGATCAGATATTTCATACCCCTTGCTTCAACAAACCCTAGTTTGCATACGCGCTTTCCCTTCACTGATGTCGCGTATATACGCGCTTCCGTCCACACAAACCAGCGTATACCTCAGTGTATATTTTATTGCGCATACGCGCTTTCTCTTTGCTGAAGCCGCGTATATACGCGCTTCCTCCGCGGTGAAGTAGCGTATAGATCTTCAATCATTACAGAACAGCATACTTCATCAGATCAGATATTCAGTTCAGATCTACCCTTTTGCTTCAGACAGATGTTCGCCTAGATGCTCGCCTCATCACAGATCTAAGCCTTCCATAATCAGATCTAGCAAATACAAGAGCAATTCAGATCTAGATCCCCTTCTTCATCATCGGTGCATCATACATTCAGATTTATCATTCAAGTGTAACCCTTTCCATTCAGATATACTTCAGAGAGAAGTATTCATTCAAGCTCAGACATCTTGCACCCACACTCATGATATGCACAATGAATTTCTTCTCCTTATATATGTTTACCCTTTGTCAATACCATGAGCCCCTTTTTCAATACCATGGGCCAAACCAATACCATAAGCCCAAAACTACCTGGACGGGGTCAATTAGGCGGATCATTACCCAATACAATGGGTCAATACCATGATGCACTTTTTGAGCGCTTTAGCCCATACGCGACTTGGCACGTTCCTTTCCGCGTGCATACGCGACTTCCCTTAGGCAAATCCGCGTATACAAAGAGACATACTCTTTTCATCATATTTTGAGCACATTCTGAATTCCTTTCTTCATTGCCTTTTTGTACATACTGTAGATACATCATATTTTCTTTATCAGGAACATATTCTCTCAAGCACAACTTCATCAAGTAAGTTGTCATCATCTTCATCAAGTGGGTTGCCTTTCAAGGACAACAAACATCATATCACATCAAGGATACCACCAAGTCATTTACTCAGTCCATCAAGTCCAGCATAACTTCATCAGGTGGATTTCCATCAAGGACAACACATGTCAACAGTCAAATGTCTTCATCTTCATTCAGTGGGTTGCCATCAAGGACAACATCCTGCATCATATTTCCAACATCAAGGGTAGCGGAAGTGTTGTCCAGGAAAAGTTACGAAGTGAAAAATGTGTTGGGAGATGTGGTGGTGGGACCGGTGGTGGAGTATGGGGAAATATCGTAATTGGAAGACATGAGTGGTAAGTGTCAAAGGAAAAGAAATAAAAAGTGCAATTTTTGAAGTGTGATGGGGTAAAAACTGTGAAATGTGAAATGCAGCTAGATAAAAACTACGAAGTGTGAAATGTGATATCACAATCGCAATATTGAAAAGTTGGAGGGATAGCGGAAGTGTTGTTTAGGAAAATTTTCGAAGTGTGAAGTGCGATGCGTGATGTGGTAGTGGGACCAGAAGCGGAGTGCAATGACAGTATCACAATCGACAAAAAGGAGTAGTAAGTCTTAAAGAAAAAGGGAAAATGATGTGAAGTGCTATGTGCAATGCAATCGACTTATCGCAATCAGCGAAAAGGATTGGTAAGTCTTAAATAAAAATGGAAAACGATGCGAAGTGTGATGTGCGAGAGAGGGAATTTCGAGGAGGAAAGGCAGAGTGCGATAGCAATAGTTTTGAAGTGTTTTGTGTTAAAAAGGGTAGGGAAACCGTGACCAATAAGGACAAAGGAATAAGGCGGGCTGGATATTTTAAGTGTTTTGAGGGATAAAAGGTGGGTGCAGTAGTTAGAATAAGCGGAAAATAAGAGGGAATGGAGGGTGTGACAACAATGCTTGGATTGTGGAGACAATGATGGAGGATGAAGCGGGGAGGCACCAAAAATCTACTCTGGGGTTTTAGCAATAATTCCTATGATCAACCAGCTAATTTATGTGCATCGAAATGGAAAAATGCATAAAAATACAGTGCAGAGGAAGACTAAAAAATGGTAATGTTGTTCAATTTTTAATCTCAGAAATAGTGAATAAAAATCAGTTTTTGGGTCTCTGGGAAGGTTCACCCTCCTCGAGCTCTACTAACAAAGATGAGAAGGGGGTCTTGATCCACAAATTTTTGGTTTTTCTCCTCTATTTTATTACTCACAAGAAAATGAAGTACAACAACACACTGGAAGCAAAACTAAACAACAATTTGAAACATGAACGAAATTATCAGAAGCGAAACTAATGAAATGACAGAAAATAGAGATAAAATATAGCAGAGAGGCTAAGGCACATGGATTTTCCCCTAAACCACAAGCCTAGATCTCTGAAACTTAAATTAGTTAAGTGTAATCAGTTTGATCATTTCATAAAAGAATAGCCTCATACATTTCTAAAAGTTTGATCACTCAGTAAAATAATAATAAAAATCTCAATAGCTTGCAACAAAGTTCTGATTAGAATCGACCCCTTCCTAGCTCTATCTCTATTATATTTCTTCTACAGGGAAGCTACCAACAGCCCCCTAGAAAATAGTGATCGATTCCACTTGACTCCAAGTAAACAAAGATTGAGTTGCATGGCTACCTCTGGAACTCGAATTGCTAGAGAAAATATTTGGGATCCTTTGGCTGCCTTTGTAATTTGAATTTTAAAAGAGGATATTTGGGATCCTTTGGTTGCCTTTCGAATTTGAATTTCTGGAGAGAATATTTGGGATCTTTTGGCTGCATTTGAGAGTTATGGAGGATGGAAAATCCTTTTATAACTTCTCCTTGTTGTCTCCTCCAAGTCTTTATGATAAAATCCTTAAAAACAATCTTAATAATTCATGAATTTCTACACTCAACCTCATGTTAGGCACTCAGAGTATGTTTTCCTTAATCACCACCTATACTAGCATCATAAAACCAAGTAATAATAAAAGTTGAAGAAAAAGAGATCTAAGAAGGAAAAAAGGTGACCATTAACCCATCCAAATATGTCTAATGATGGAGCTCATCACTGTTGGCCCCTCTTTACATCAATTTCCTCAATACCACAATGATAAAAAAAAGTGTTCTCAGACACACAAATTTTATTAATTAAAGGAAAATAAATTTACATAATAAATGCCACCACTGAAAATAATAACTTCAAAAAAATAAGCATTACATAATCTTATGTCCTAAAATTATATTTGTTATGTATAACTTATCATAAATGACAAGTATATGTTTACTTTAAATACAATACTAATTATTTTCCACATCTACTGCTTAGTAATGCTTTTCTAGATCTATTAATAGTATAGAAAGGCATAATTTTATGAAAATATTAAAATCAAAGTATTTTTGGAACACAATAATAACAATAATAATAATAATAATTTATAATTTAGTTAATATTATGAATTTTCTTAATTTTAACAATGTGAGTTGTATCATTAGATAAGTGTTTTGATGCTTGTTATGAATTGATGTTTGCCAACATTTATCAATCATTTAATTTATATGGTTACGCTAACTGAACATTGGTGAAAATTTGAGATAAAAAATTATTATAATTTTTTTTGTAAGAAAAAATATTTACATTATATTAACATGGAAAAAATATATAAATTAGAGTCTTGAGAGCATGGGGGGATTGAGTCTCTCGCCCATCGGGAAACTTTTCCTCTAAGCCTGGAAACCAAAGAGAAATCCCAAAAATTATTTTCCCCTGGACAACGAAACTAGAGCAAAAATATTTGAAATTGTTTACATGTGGAAGGGAATTGAAAAGAAATCAAAATTTGAAACAATGAGCCTATCATCTTTGTGCCAATATCTTGTACACTGAACCAAAACCCAAGAGTAACTAACCTAAACTGCACCATGGAATTTGGGAAGCTAACACTTGCCTGTGGAGGAACCACATTGGAGTTTCATTGAGGCCATGTTGCATCCACCATGCACCTGAGCACTGCCTTGACCTTTCTTATTGAAAATATGGCAATAAAGTATCAATTTTTATTTTTCCTTAATTAAAATTGAGGAAATTTGAAATTCCACATTAGCGAACAACTTGGAGAAGTTAACTGAGGAGACATGGCTCTTATCACTTAGTTAAGAATAATGAATTCAAGTTTAGTTTACTTAAGTTGATTTCTAAAGAATAGGAGTATAGCTTATTTAATTCAAGTTAGGAGCTTGAATTTATGTTGAGTACAATTATTCCTAAATTTAAGGAGCCTAGGTTGCGTTAATTTAAGTTGTAGCAATCAATTTCAATTAATTTGAGTTATGGTCACTTAAACTAGTTCTAATTGTTGGAGGACCTAGTGGAAGGTCAAGTTGTGGACGTGGAACTTCAACCACACTCAATGATCACCTAGATAACTAATCAATCAAACTGAATTAGCTTATGCAAGTAGATAATTCGAGTTATCCAAATGAGATGGAGATTTCAAGGCAGTGTACTATATGTTGTAGAATATTCCAACGTGTACATTTGGTGCATGCAGTTAGAGGAAGGACCTAAAGGAATTTCACAATCTAGATAAGGGAATTTCCTAATCAATAGGACCTAATTCCTTAAGGAACAACATAAGAAAATAGGAGCTTGGAGGCTTGAAAAATTGGCTACGTATTTTCCAGGATCAGTCAGTCAGGAAGAGAGATAGACTATAAACTTACAGATTGTGCTTGGGCCTGAGCAAGAATTGTATTTCATCTCTATTATTTTATTAATGAAATACATATAGTAAGGGGTTTTGAGCAGTTTCTTTCCCCCAGATAAATATTTCTGCATGTGTGATTTTTCTTCTTTCATTTTAATGTTATGTGTTCTCGATCATGAATTAGATTCTACAGATCAGTAGAGTAGCTTCTAGTCTTATGGTTTACTAAATTTCATGAGTAGTTTAGAATCCACACATTAATTTCTACATGGTATCAGATGAGGATTCACAATAGAGAATAGATTTCAAAGTTTTCTTTGCAGTAGGATCAGATTTAAGATATCAACTCCTTGGAGCTAGAAGGATATATTTCTATGGACTAAGACTCGAGTATTCCCTTGAGGGAAGCTCGAATTATGTTTCTTGGAAGGAACACATGGAGGCTATACTGGAAGATAATGGTGTTGAAGTTTGCAATAAGAAACAATGAAATTGGCATCTGGAAACAACTTGACAACACCTACACTAAGATTGGGACCAGGAGGTCCAAGAAACACCTACAATAGTGTGGGACCAATAGGTCTTAGCAGCACCTACACTGGTGTGGCTAAATTTGGTGCATGTCTATTTTAGTTATCCCTTAATTAAATTGGGAGATAAAATGTAATCTTATCTCATAATCACTTGTAATAGTTAACTGAGTGTGATAAACTTAGTTAGCTCATAAATTTCAAGTTGAGGGTAGTTGGTGAGGCATGAAGAGTAATTCTAGTTGTAACTGAGTTTGAAGTGTAGTGGTGCATTAGTTAATGTAGGTTGTAATCAGTTTAACTTGCTTAAGTGAGTTAAAGTCAGTTGTGCTAGTTCTAATTGTTTGTTGCACTAGTGAGATATCAAGTGAATTAAATATTATATAATTCACAATCAGTGACCTAACATGCAATAGAGGATCTAATCTTATTAGCTGCATGCATGTCAGTTCCAATGGAGACTGAGTTGAGACAAATTTTAAAGGGAAGTTATCTATCAGTTGTGATATTAGGAGGCTACCCAGATGTAGTTAAAACACCACAGGATGCCCATGAAAACCAATGTAGTGTAGGAAGGCTCTAATTCCTTATGAATAGGGATTTCATTCCTCACAAACTGCGTGAGCAAGGTAGGAAAAAAATGGGCTGAGAATGGGCTAAGGTGTTGGCACAATTTTGTGTAGATCAGTGTGAGATGATAGGAAACTTGCAAGAGATTCTTGTGATAAGAATTGCATTGGAATTGTTTCATGATTCCATGTGGAATATAAAATAGAATATAGTGGGGCTTTGAGCAACAAGCTTTCCCCAGGAAATTATCTGTGTTGTGGTTTGATTAATTCTTCTTTTCTTCATGTGATTGGTGATTGTGTTTTTTTTTAATTCTGTAATTGATTTGTAGAAGCGATTTAGTATTTAACTTTAGTAAATTGTTATATCAGATTGAATCCATGATATACATTATTTTTGCATAATTTCTGCACAGTATCAGAGCACAGAAAATCACAATAATGAAGGAGGAGCTGAGTTTGTGACTGAATAGAATTTGAATTTGTAGAAAGATTTTCTTGGTGCTACAGTTGATTCAAGATCGAAATGGATTTCAATGGATTGAGATTGGAGTATGCATTGAAGGGAAGCTCTAACTATATTTCTTGGAAGGAAAGGATAGAGGCAATACTCGAAGACAATGTCTTGAAGGAATTCATTGACAATTATGTTCCTAAACCCACTCTGACATATGTTGCAAATCTTGATGCATGGAAAAATAAAGTGGAAAAGCCGAGGAGGATCCTATTGGAGGGAGTACAAGACCACATTGTCTCAAGTCTCCATGGAAAAGCGACACCATATGCTATGTGGAAAGCCTTGATAAATCTATTTCATAGCAACAGTGACCATAGGAAATTAGCACTGAAATATAACCTTAGGATGATCAAGATGGAGAAAGGCGACTCCATGCCAAAATATTTAACAAAGTTTGTCCAATTTCAGGATGAGCTGGGGGAGCATTGACATTATTGTTGCTGATGATGATTTGGTGAGTCTAGCTCTCCTAGGAATTCCCAAGGGTTGGAATAGTTACCAAGACTCTGTCAATGGAAGGGAAAAGATGCCAGATTGGGACCTACTATGGTCGAATTTGGTGCAAGAGGAATTAAAACGAAATACCAGAGATGGATCTCCATCTAAGAATGAATATGAAGAATATTGTGATTTGGCTGCCAAGGCAAATAAGGGTAAAGGAAATAAATTTCATTCCAAATCTGATTCCGGTGAGGAAGGAAAGGAGCACGACATGTCCAAATTGAAGTGTTTTCACTGTCATGAGCATGGACATTATGCCACTAATTGTCCACAAAAGAGGAAGAACAAGAAAGCTTTAGGATCTGCAGATAGTGAGGCTTTGGCCTCACAATTTGAGTTGGAATTCTCACTGATTGCATGCATGGTTTCAAGTGTAATGGGATCAGGGTGGTACTTGGACAGTGGTGCATCCTTCCACATGACAGGAAACAAATAAATTTTCAGTATCTTGGAGGAGAAGGATCTCCAGATGCATATCAAAATCAGTGACAACGGAAGGTATAACGGTACTGGGATTGGTACAATTACTTTCTAGAGACAATCAGGTAAACCAATTTTATTAAAATATGTAATGCATGTACCAAACTTGACGAAAAATTAGTTTCAGTTTCAATGTTGGAGGATAGAGACTGTGATGTTGCTTTCAGTGAAGGAAAAATTTTCCTTCGAAACAAAGAAATAGGCCAAGCCAAGAAGAT
Organism: Pinus albicaulis; assembly: GCA_034641835.2. Classification (NCBI taxonomy): domain Eukaryota; kingdom Viridiplantae; phylum Streptophyta; class Pinopsida; order Pinales; family Pinaceae; genus Pinus; species Pinus albicaulis. The sequence goes on from CM076583.1 coordinate 201,837,723, forward strand.
TGGGATTCGTGTGAAGAATATCTATAGAGTTGATGTAGAGGCAATTTCTACAGAGCCTCCAACCATTGGGAAGGGTGATAAATCCATGCAATTGACCCTTTAGAGGGATTTTGATTAGCATGCAGGTGAGGAACTCTTTGGTTCCAAAGAATGGACCTCAAGATGTGGAGGAGCCACATGCAAAGGATTATGGAGTGGCAAAAACCACTCAAGTAGATAAATTTTGAGCCAAAGGGGAGAAGGGAGTGCATGCAGCTATAACTCTAGGTGTGAGGTGGGGCGACATGAAAGATTAATCCCGAGAAGAAATTTCGGCAGGGTCCTAGAGATGGTGCATCTCATGGATCAAACCTTGCTACGAGGAGCCCACAAATAAGTAGTAGAAGGATCATTTAGATTGATGTAGTAAGATGTCAAGAGGACGGAAATCAGAGTGACACATTTTAGATATTGGAGTGTAGATCAAAGTTGGCAGCAGTGCAGAGTCCATGGATGTAGATGTCAACAATGCAGAGAATCCAATATAAATGTGCAGTAGCTAGCAACAGTCAGAAGACTCTTATGACGGATGCATTATACTGATTTAGTTGTTTGGAGGCTATTCAGTTTCGGAAGTGTTGCATGCAAAGGTTTCATGTGTGAGAAACAATAGAGAAGTGTTGCATGCAAGAGTTTCATGTTGCATGCAAGAGGTGCATGTCACATGCAAGGACATTCCTTTCTTGTTGAGAGGGAGTGTTGAAGTTTGCAACAAGAAATAGTGAAATTAGCATCCAGAAACAACATGACAACACCTACACTAATTTTGGGACCAGGAGGTCCAAGTAGCACCTACACTAGTGTGGGACCAATAGGTCCTAGTAGCACCTACACTGGTGTGGGATAAATTTTTTTCATGTATATTTTAGTTATCTATTAATTAAATTGGACAATAAAATGTAATCTTATCTCATAATCACCTGTAATATTTAACAAAGTGTGATAAAACTAGTTAGCTCATGAATTTTGAGTTGACGGTAGTTGGTGAGTCATGCAAAGTAATTCTAGTTGTAACAGAGTTTGAAGTGCAGTAGTGCAGTAGTTAATGGAGGTTGTAATCAGTTTAACTCAGTTAAGCGAGTTAAAGTCAATTGTGCTAGTTGTAAATTTTTGTTGCAATAGTGAGAAATAAAGTGAATTCAATATTAATTAATTCACAATAATTGATCTAACATGTAACTGGGGATTTACTATTATTAGTTGCATGCATGTCGGTTCCACTAGAGACCCAATTGAGACAAAGGTTAAAGGGAAACTACGAGTTATTATATTAGCAGGTTACCCAAATGTAGTTAACACTCCACAGGATGCCCATGATACTCAGCGCAATGTAAGAAGGTTGGAATTCCTTGTGAATAGGGATTTCCTTCCTCATGAAATGTGTGAGAAAGGCAGGCTGAAGACAGGTTGAGAATTGGCGAAGTGTTGGCCGAATTTTGTCTGGATCAGTGTGAGACGATAGGAAGATTGCAGGAAATTCTTGTGATAAGAATTAAATTATAATTATTTCATGAATCCTTGTAGAACATACAATAGAATATAGTGGGGTTTTGAGCAGCAGGTTTTCCTGAGGAAATTATATGTGTTGTGGTTTGATTGATTCTTCCTTACTTCATCTGACTAGCGATTGTGTTTTTCTTTAATTGCGCAATTGATTAGTAGAAGAGATTCAGTATTTAACTTTAGTACATTGTCAGATCGGATTGAATCCATGATATACATTCTTGTTGTATAATTTCTACAAATTGGTCTAGGGAATCCATTAATATTGATATCTTATAATCAGCAACAAATAATACTCGGAATCTAGAAAAATGGAAGAAGTGTATAGCCAAAGCGAGGAGATTCATATTGGAGGGGGTACAAGACCATACTGTCTCAAATATCTATGAGAAAGAGACTTCGTATGCAAGGTGGCAAGAATTGATCATTTTTTTCCAGAATAGCATCAACCATAGGAAACTAGCACTCAAGGATCAAATTCAAAGTATCAAGATGCAGAAGAATGACTCAATTCAAAAATATCTCAGCAGGTTCACACAATGTCGTGATAAACTTGTAGGAGTTGGTGCCACTGTCCCATTTTATGATTTGCTGATCCTAGCCCTTCTAGGCCTTCCCAAGAACTAGAACAACTACCAAGATTCAATGAATCAGAGGGAGAAACTACAAAATTGGGAACGCTTATGGTCTGATTTGGTACAAGAGGAAATAAGGCAGAAGACCAAATATGGGACTTCATCCAAGGGTGAGGATGAATAAAATATTTCCTTGGATGGAAAGGAAAATAAGGGAACAGGGAAGAAATTACAATCGAAACCAGAATCTAGTCAAGAGGTTAATAAGAAATACTTTTCCTAAATCAAGTGCTTTCACTGTCATGATTTTGGGCAGTATGCCACGAAGTGTCCACACAAGAATTCCAGCAAGAAGGAGTTTGTAGTAGAAAAAACAGGTGAAGCTTCGGATTCAAATTTCGAGCTTGACTTCACTCTCATCGCATGCATGACGAGAAAAGTGACGGGGGACATGTGGTACTTGGATAGTGGTGTCTACTTCCAAATTAACAGGAATAGAGAAATTTTCAGTTACTTGGAGGAGAAATATCTCCATATGAAAATTTCGTTTGTAGATGACGGAAGGTACAATGTGACTAGGATTGATACAGTCACCATTCAGAGTGAGTTGGGCTCCCCTCTCAGACTCAAGGATGTGATGTTTTTTTTGGGTCTAAAGAAAAATCTCATCTATATAATAGTGTTGGAAGATCATGGTTACAATGTGATCTTCATCAAAGGAAAGTAATTCCTGTGACACATAGCCACGGGACAAGTGAATAAAATCGATGCTAGAGTCGATAACCTATATGGACTTGCGGTATAAGATGCATGCAAATTCTTAAGGAGCAAGGAAGATACTATATACATGGGGGTTTAGAGGGAGCATGTTAGACCTCTCAACATGCAGCCTCAGAAGAAGCCTCAAGAAGTTGTGGAGTAGCCACAAATGGAAGAAGAGAGGAGGTAAACTAGAGACATCCACTCAAGTAGAGACCTCCATCAGGGGGAGAGTTAAATCCTAGTGGGAAGAGGGAGCACATGCATCTATACCTCAGGGAATGAGATGGAGCGATGCAGTTCCTTAGTCCAAGAGTTTCCTAAATTTGGGCAAGGTCCATTGAGGCATTCTCCTCATGGAGCATGACCTTGCTACAGGGGCCCTCAACATTTAGTAACAGGAGGATCAGTGTTAGTTAGATAATAAGGAGTGTAGAGGAATTTTGATACTAGAGAAAGAGGCTCAGTATTAGGTTAAAAAACAACACAATTTTCATAGTATACAGTTGTAGACATAGTTCATTCAATTTTTTTTCTTCTGCTTCTAAGTTTCATATGTTGCGGTAGCGGCAACAACAGTGAGAGGTGTTTCCTGCAATACATTCCATGTTAAAAATACTGAGAGGGGGGGCGGGGGGGTGAATCAGTATTCCTTTCAATTAGAGCATTATCTAATATTCAATTATTATCAGTGTTTATACAATGATAGCAGTAAACAAAAGGAACACAAATGCACACAGTTTTTAAGGTGGAAACCCTCTCTAGGGAAAGAACCGCCTGAATGATTTTCTAATAATTATTTAATATTCAAATCTAATTGAAAATAAAGCTCCAAATTACTAGAATCTAGAAAATCATTATTCTCTAGCTCCCACTGGATGGAAGCTCCAACACCCGAGATTCTTCAGTAGTCAACTGAACAGATGCCCCAACACCCAATGAGCTACAACTCACCCTAGTGCCACCCTACCACCCTATAGAAGAATAAAACTAGAATGGACTCCCGTACTAGGGATAATGCTTCCCTTTACAATTATATAGAATTATGTAGATGAAGAAGACACACTAGACCATAACCCCAACTATGATCTAACCACCTAATGATTATCCTAGACCTCCTAACACCGCCTCTTCAACTCTTGGCAGATAGGCACGTATATAATTTTTACAATGATGCATTTACAATGACTTAGTACTAATACCTTTACAATGACTGTATGCAGTGCTTCCCACTTGAATACTTCATGTGCTAAACTTATTATTGCTATTCTACACCTTGATTGCTGCTCTTGTCATGCTACCCTTTGCTGCACCTTACTTTCCTTTGTTGCCCTAGAAATTCTGGTCCTTTGTAGTCCTTGACAACATATGGTATAGATTTTTCTTGCCTTCTAGGATCTTGATATTGAATCTGGTTTATATATGTTATTTCATCTCCCTAATATGTGATTTTCGATTCTGTATTATTACTCTGAGTCTTCTTTCCAATGCCACAGCTCTGACCCAATTTGGATTCTTCAAGAGAGAGTTATTCCCAATCTCTCACAATGACCTAACTATGGAATGTTTCAGTAGAGTGAACTTGTTTGGCCTGCCATGATTCACTGTTTCTTCATTCGGCTCTAAAATTGATACAAAGAAAACAATAATCCGTGCACTATCTGCCAATTTTTACACAATTCCAATCCGATACTCAGAGAGAGAGTTATGATGATTTTTCCAAGGTCACTTCTTTGAGATGAAGTTCAGGAGCCTGCAAAAACACAGAATTCCATAGCTCATATCTCCGAAAATGTTGCATACCTTGGTCTAAGATTTTAACATGAGCTTCCTCATAATTTCAGCTTCGCCTCATAAGAATTTCATCTTCTTATCCTTTGTAGAAAAAAGTTAGAGTGCAAATTCCACAATGACCTATTTCAGGTAGCGAAATCCCTACATAAGGAGGATATGAGGATCACAATTTATATAAATTCTTAGGTTGAGAGGGGCTTCAACAAGTTAATGTGGGAGGGATTTTAGGAGCTTGAAAATTATTAATTATTTACTTTTCAATGACCCATGCCACAACCCCATGGGGTTTTAGCCCACTAACTGGGGTTACAAACTTCAAACATGAATATCTCTCAGTCCATGAATAATTACGTGGCATCCCATATATCAACAGAAACATCTCAACAAGTAGAAACCATCAAAAGCATTCTTTACCTAGAATATAGTAATTTGGTAGGTCAAAATTCCCATGCAATATTGGGGTAGCCATTGGTGCTGCTTGGGTTGACATCAATGACAATCGCTGATCAAAAATCTCCCCCTTTGGCATTGATGGCAACACAAGTACTCCCCCTACGATCACAACACCTCTTCCTACAACATTCTCTCCCCCTTTGACATTAATGGAAAAGGGTAACTCCCCCTGAAACACAACCATCTTGCATATCTATACGCACTTCCACTCCCCCTGAAACACAAACATCCTGTGAACCTGTACACACTTCCACTCCCCCTTTATATTCTGAATAAGGAAAATCTAATGAGAACTTTGGAGAATCCCAAGCTTATGGAAAAGATATTCAAATGATTCACGAGTACTCTTACGATCATCAACGCTTGCTTCCCAATCTGCATTTGTAAAGGCTTGAATAATGATATTTTTACCCTTGGGATACCACAAGCGATATTCCCCCATTCCCTTTAGATATCGAAGAATTATTTTCATGGCAATAATATGTGATTATTTTGGTGCTGCTTGGAATCTTTCTACCTATCCAACTGCTTGCATAACATCTGGCCAAGAGGTTGTTACATATAGAAGACTACCAATCCTAGATCTGTACAACCTCTAATCCATATCCTTAGATGAGTGGTCTATGCTCAATTTGCAACATGTTACCATCGGAGTAAGGATGGGTTTGCAATCTTCCATTTTTAATTTCTTGAGCATTTCCTTGATGTACCTGGCTTGAAATATAAATATTCCTTTCTCTTGCTGAGATATTTGAAGCTGTAAGAAGTATGTCAGCTCACCAAATAAAGACATCTCAAACTCACTTTGCATCTTTGCAGAAAAGTTCTTACTTAGTCGATTATCATTGCTACCCAATATTATATGATCCTCTTTAGCTAGTAGATGTGCTTTAGGTTATTCATCTAGAACATATATGTCATTTGGAGATCGACTTGCTGTAGCCATAATTTCACCATACCTTCCTTTCCTAATTTCACATTTTTTGGAGTTGAATAGTTTGTGTGTCCTTTATCACACATTTGTCCAACACTGAGAATATTGTGATTCATGTTTTCAACCAATAGATCATTCTTGGCTAGAGCATCTTTGCTTCCGAGATTGATAGCACCTGATCCTATAACATTTGAAGATCCATCATTTCTAAAAGACATGGTTCCATCCTTCTTCTCTTTTAGAGATACAAATTTCTTTCTATCTCCAGTCATATACGTTGAGAAACCGCTATCAACATACCACACAAATTTGTTGTTTTGACCCTTGAGAGCAAGAGCACAATTATCAATCTTCTTCCTCTTCCATGTTCGTTCGTTCTGTGGCTTCAAAGATTCTTCTGGAGGATTTTCAAGTCTGCAGTCTCTGGCTATCTGCCCAAAGTTTCAACATTTGTAACATTCAATATTATTTCTGAAATTTTCAAATCTATTGATGTTTCGTTGAGTCCTGGGAGGTTCATATTTGACAGATCTCCTGGAATTTTATTGGTTCCTAGGGTACGTGCGACATTCTACAACTTTATGACCAAATTTTCCACATGAATAACAATAGCCATAAAAATTACGTTGGTACCTGGATGGAAATATTCATCAAGTAATTTTATTCCAAGGTTGTTCTTGCGAATCTTGTCCAATGAAGTCTACATGCATGTCAGATCCCATAGGTTCATTGTATTTTTTTGTAGATGGTCCTGCTTCTTCTTCTTTGTAACCGAAGCGAGTTCTGTCATTGTAAGATCGTTGATTTTTCATGAGTTATTCCAATTCCCTTGAGCTATTGGCATAGTTTTGGATATTTTTTCCTTTCTTCACTTCCTTATGCAGTGAGACTACTTCAGCTTCTAATTCTTCCCTTTCTTGGTTGCTTTCTTCCAACTTCTTTTGAATTGAATCTTCAATGCATTTGTGTTCTTCAACTGCAATTTTGAGATCTTGAACTTGTTATTCAAAGGTATTGGAACTAATCTTCTGAGCCTTCAGCTCTTTTATAAGCTTGACTACTTCCTTAGAAAATTCTTCTATGAGCAATCCTTCTTCTTCATTGTTCAATACCTCTTGTTTATTGTGCTTGGCCATAAACAATACTCTCTCATTGGCTTCTTCTTCGTTGTCATTGTCTTTGTTGGATGATGAGTTATCTTGTTTAGAGAGAAAGTTCCTTTTGGATCCTTGCTTGTTGAATTTCTTCAAGCCTTTCTTTCCTTTTGAGTTGTCATCACTTCTATTCAGACATTTTTCTACGAAATTCCCAACCTCACCACAGCCGAAACATATCAATGGAAGTTTACCTTTGAATTTTCCCTTACCAATTTTTATTTTTCTCCTAAATTAAGCATATTCTTCATCTGAAAGACCTTCTTCATCATCTCCCTTTTCTTCACACTTGCAGGTGCATGTATTTTCAATTGAAGGTTGTTTGTCCCTATTGGTTTTCTTAGATGCAATGATCACAATTTCTAGATTGCGAAGTACCCTCTTCTTCATCAAGTCTCATTTAATATGCTATGAGTACTCCTTGTAATTCCTCTTTGCTGAGTTTGTCCAGATTTTCACTTTATTCTAAGACCAATACCTTTGGGTTGAATCTCCCAGGTAACGTTCTAAGAATCTTTCATATAATAGTCTTCTCGTCAACTGGCTCTCCCAATCCTTCCAGAGTATTGTTTATTTCATTAACATATTTCAAGTATGCAACAACGTTTCCATACTCTTTCATTCTGAGTTGCTCAAATTTTTCTCTATAGATTTGAAGCTTTTATTCTTTGAAATTTGAGTCACCTGCATATATATTCTCAAACTTGTACCATACATTTTTGGTGGTCTTACAACCCAACACCTTATGATAAGCAGATTCATTAAGTCCAATGATAATAATATTCTTTCCTTTTGCATCATTTACCAAATTCTTCTTACCTTGTTCATTTGCGGTTGATGTAAATCCATTTTTAGCAGTGTCCCATACGTCATAACCATGCACCAAAAGATAAACCTCCATTCTTCCTTTCCAGAGTGCATAATTATTTTCATTGAACAAAGGTACACCATTATTGGTATGCTCCATGACCTCCTTCTAGATGTTAAACTGTTATTAGAGGAACCAAGCTCTGATACCAATAGTTGCAAATACTGGGGGGGGAGGGGGGGGGGGGGGGTTTGAATCAATATTCCTTTCAATTAGAGCATTATTTAATCTTCGATTATTATCAGTGTTTGTACAATGATAGCTGTAAACAAAGGGAACACAAATGCACACATTTTTTAAGGTGGAAACCCTCTCCGAGACAAAAACAACCTGAATTCTTTTCTAATAATTATTTAATATTCAACTCCAATTGAAAATAAAGCTCTAACTTCCTAGAATCTATAAAATCATTCTTCTCTAGCTCCCACTAGATGGATGTTCCAACGGCCGAGATTCTTTAGTAGTGAACTGAATGGACGCCCTAACACCCAATGAGCTACAACTCATGCTAGCATCACCCTACCAACCTATAGAAGAATAAAACAAGAATGGACTCCCATACTAGGAAAATGGTCCACTTTATAATGATATAGAATGATGTAGAAGAATAAGACACACTATAACATAACCCAGCTATGACAAAACCACCAAATGATGATCCTATACCTCCTGAAACTGCCTCTTCAACTCTTGGCAAATAGACACTTACACAATTTTTACAATGATGCATTTATAATGGCTTAGTAAAATTATACCTTTACAATGACTGTATGTAGTGCTACCCACTTGAAGACTTCTGTTGTGAAACTAGCTCCAAAAATAGAAGAAAAGAGATATCAACACCTTAGAAATAAGCCACTTCGAGGGGAAAACCTCCAATACATTACATGAATGAACAATTATTGGATGATACAAATTACAAAACCTCCTTTCTATATATAGGAGTCCATGGGGCCACAATGTAATCCTAGTGGGGCCACAATGTAATCTTAGCCGACCTAACAATAATAATTTAAGGGCACAATAATAACAATATGGGGTTACAAGGGTACAATAATAAAAATAAGGGGGTTACACTAACAACAATAAGGGACTATACTAGTAATATAGGGACCTAACATGCCCCTCTCCTTCAAAAAAGTGTTGTCCTCAATGCTTGAGTAGCTCTGGGTGCTTCTATATAAAATTCTCATCCTCCCATGTAGAATCCTCAGTGGGTAATTTCTTCCACTTGATGAGATACTCTGAAATTGATCAATTCCATAGCTGTCGAGTTCTTGTTTCCATGACTACTTCAAGTTCCAAGATGATTTTTCCTTCCTCATCAAGTTCTGACAATATTGTTTAAACTGGAAGATTTTCACCTATAACCTTCTTTAAGCATGAAACATGGAAAATTGGATGCACTCGTGAAGAAGCATGAAGCTCCAATTTGTATGCCATAGTACCAATATTTTGCAACACCTTGTAAGGACCATAGTACTTTGGTGATAATTTATTATCCTTATTAGCTTGCTTGAGGGACATTTGTTTGTGTGGTTTTAGCCATAAAATACCCAGTCTCCAACAACAAAACTTCTCTCGCTGCGATGTTGATATGCCTGTTGTTTCATTCGATTTTGTGCCAAATTCAAGTTATCCTTTAAGAGTTGGAGAACTTCTTGTTGATGCTCGATGTGATCTTCCACTACTTGAACCTTTGAATTTCCTCTTAAAGATGATGTGATGGATGGTGGATGATATCCATAAAGTGCCATAAATAGGGTCATTTTTGCTATAGTATGGAAGGAAGTGTTATACCACCATTTAGCGAAAGGTAACCACTTGACCCATTGTGTTTGTTTATCAGATAAAAAACAATGAAGATATCCTTCCAAACATTTATTTACTATATCATTTTGACCATCAGATTGAGGATGATAAGATGAGCTATGAGCTAATTGAGTACCCAAACAAGAAAGTAACTCCGTCCAAAAATTTCCAGTAAAAATGGGATCTCTGTCGCTCACAATAACCCTTGGGTTTCCATGTAGCTTTTGAATTCTGTCCATAAATGTAGTAGCAACCGTACTTGCTTTAAATGGATGAGATAAAGCACAAAAGTGTGCATACTTGGTAAGTCTATCAACTACCACCATGATGACACTCTTTCCTTCGGACTTAGGTAAACCCGTGATAAAATCCATTGAAATCTCCTCCCAACGTTGACCTGGAATGGATAAAGGTTGTAGAAGTCCTGGGGTCTTAATTGTTTCCACTTTATTCTGTCGGCAAACCAAACATTCCGCCACAAACTTTCGAATATCAGATTTAAGGCCATCCCAAAAAAATTCTTTCTTCACCCTGTGGTAAGTTTTTAAAAATCCTGAGTGTCCTCCTAAAGGAGAAGTGTGCAATTCCAGAAGAATCTTTTGTTTTAGTTGGGAATCCTTACAAAGATATAAACGATATTTGTACCATAAGGAATCATTTTTCCAACTAAATGTATCAGATGTACTAGGATCTTGCTGCAACTTTTGAATGAGTGTCCATACATCTTTGTCCTTCTTCCATTCATCTCTTGCTTCAGTTATCCAATCTGGTTGGATAATAGAAATGGCACAAAGCAATGCTTCCACCTCTTCATTCTTTCTTGAGAGTGCATCTGTAACAACATTTAGCTTCCCTTTTTTGTATATTATTTCAAAGTCATAACCCAACATCTTTGTGACCCATTTTTGCTGCTCTTCTGAAGATAGTCTTTGTTCCAAAAAGTGTTTAAGACTATCATGATTAGTTTTTACCTTGAAGTGTCTTCCCATTAGGTAAGTTCACCATTTCTTGAGTGCATGTAGTATTGCTAACATTTCCTTCTCATAAATAGGTTTCTGTAAATACTTTCCTTTAATTGGACGACTTTCAAAAGTAATGGGTCTTCCTTCTTCCATTAAAACAATACCAATTCCATTTCCTGAGGCATCGCATTCCACAATAAAGGGTTTTGTGAAGTCTGGTGTAGCTAAGACTGGTGCTAGGAACATTACCTCTTTAAGATGTTCAAAGGCCTTAGTTGCTTTAGGATTCCATGAAAATCCATCTTTCTTCAATAATGTTTTTAGAGGTGCTGTTATTCTCCCATAATTCTAAACAAACTTGTGATAATACCATGTTAACCCGAGAAATCCTCACAACTTATTTATGGTTGTGGGGACTTTCCATTCCTTAATGGCTTTAATTTTTTTAGGGTCTACCTTAACACCCTTGTGAGATATAATATGACCCACATATTCCACCTCTTGTACTCCAAAGAAACATTTGGATGTTTTTGCATATAATTATTTCTCCTGCAATAGTTTGAGCACCGTGTCAACATGTTGAACATGATCCTTCCAAGAACTTTTGTAGATTAGTATATCATCAAAAAATACTGGCACAAATTTTCTAAGGAAGGGTTTGAAAATGGAATTCATCAACCCTTGAAATGTAGAAGGTTCATTGGTAAGGCCAAAAGGCATAACCAAAAATTCATAGTGACCCTCATGAGTTCAAGAAGTTGTTTTTGGAATATCTTCAGTCTTCATTCTAATTTGATGATATCCTGAACGAAGATCCAACTTGGTAAAATAAATTGCTCCATGTAATTCATCCAATAATTCATCAATCATAGGAATGGAAAATTTATCTTTAATGGTGAGCATATTGAGCTCCCTATAATCTTCACACATGCACCATGATCCATCCTTCTTGTGTACCAATACTACAGGAGTAGAGAAAGAACTTTGACTAGGTTGAATTATACCCACCTCTAACATTTCTGCAGTCATACATTCAATTTCACTCTTTTGGACATAAGGATATCTATAAGGCCTGATGTCTAGAGGAAAAATTCATGGAATCAAATGAATAGCATGATCATGATTACGAATAGGTGGAATCCTTTGGGATTTTCAAACACCTTGGAATGATTGTCCAAGACTTTTTGGAGATCTGCAGAAATAGAGGATTTTGATGTTGGAAATTCTAGTGAGCATAATTGTGAAATTACACCTTGTTGTTCTTTATTTAGAAGCTTTGTCATGACATTAGAGCTTATTATCTTTCTCGTCTTCCCTGCAATACCCCTTAATTCGACTTCCTTTCTTTCTGAAAAAAATTCAAGAAAATTTCTTTAAAATTAAAAGCCACCGTCCCCAAAGATTGTAACCATTGTACTCCGAATACAACATTAGCACCTCCCATAGGAATGTAAAGCATTGGAATATTCAATACATATTCCCCCATGGTTAGCTTGATATTGTGGCATTTTCCAGAGAAATTTATAGTTCCTCCATTTGCAACCATCACTTGACATTCTGGTGCAGGGTATAGGAAACAATTTGATTCCTTGGCTACCTTACAATGAATAAAATTATGGGTGCTACCTGAATCAATCAACACTATTACCTTTTTCTTCTTGATATGTCCTTCTATCTTGAGAGTTTGAGGAGTTTTAATTCCTACCAATGCATTACACTATATGGTCGGACTCATTTCTTCATCTTCTAGGGCTGGTTTCTGGTGTATATCCTCTTCTTTTGAAGATTCTTGTTCATTTTCTTCTTCCTCTTCACAATCTATGTAAAATAATTTCTTCTCAACACATTTATGACCTTTAGTGTATTTGCTATCACAACTGTAGCAAAGCCCCTTTTCTCTTTTTTCTTCCAATTGTTGGGGTGTCAACCTTGTAGGTTGTGGAAATATAGGAGTAGCAACACTTACATATTTATAGAAGTGAGTGGTAGGCTTCCTTGTCGCCATAAATTTACATTCAATTTTTCTTGCCAACCTAAATGCCTTCTCAAATGAATCAGGTTCTGAAACACGAATTCCATGTTGGATGTTATCCTTTAAAGTACCTATGAAGAGATCAATCATGTGTTCCTCTGGAATATCAGTTACCCTTATATTCAATTTTTGGAAGTCCTCAATGTGCTCCGCCACTAAACCCTTTTGTTTGAGATTTATCAATTGGCTAAAGAAGGTGTTTCTTTTGTATCTTCATAATGTGCTATCATTTCCTCCGTAAAAATTGACAAAGTGACAATTTTTTACGGGAGCAAAGCCATCTATACCATACAAATGTATTTTGTTCTAAATGTAAAGTTGCAATGCGTACCTTTTGTGTGTTTTTCACATTATTGAGATCAAAATTTTGCTCCATCTGTAGTATCCATGTTATGGGATCCTTGCCATCAAACTTCCTCATATCCATATTTGGAATATGGTGGCTCTTCCGTCCAACACTAGAGTTTATGAAATCATGATTAACATTTATTTTTTTCTCATCATGAGTTTCCTCTACTATCTTTTCACCATTAGGAACCATTTCATGCATCAACTTTGCAAAACCTTCGATGTCTACCTTTATGTTTTCCATTTTTTCATCGATCTTAGCTTCCATGCCCACTTCCATGCCTTCCATCTTAGCTTCCAAACCATTTATCTTAGCTTCCACGCCTTTCTTCAAACCATCCATCTTAGTTTCCATACCTTTCTTCAAACATTTTATTTTTTGTTGCTCTTTACGATAGCGAAATTTGGTGCACTTGCTCTTGTAATTTTGATATCTCATGTTGTGTTTCTTCATCTTCATGAGTCATAGTAGAGCCTTCTGAAGGCCTAATGGGTGTTGAATTATTTTTAGCAGCCATTTTAGAATGCAATACTGATATCTATTCTTCAATATGCCCTTGGAATAAATTCCAACTATTTTTTTTCAAACAAGACGTATGTAATTCGAAAAAAAATACATACCTTTTTCTTACTTTTGAGGGGTGAGATATTGAAACTAAATTATCTATGTGATTCCAGATCTTCAACGTATGAAATTTGGTACTAAGGTAGCCCTCTAAATCCTCTTTCGAATGCCACAAGTCAGACCTGATTTGGATTCTGGAAGGCAAAGTTGTGCCCAATCTCCTACGATGACCTAATTATGGACTGGTTCAGTAGAGAGAACTTGTATGACTTTCCACGTGTCATTTCTTCCTCCTTCAGCTCTGAAATTGATAGACAAGAAACTAAATTTCATGTGCTTGTGTCCATCTTTTACAAAATTCCAATCTGATGCTCAAAGAGAGAGAGTTATGAATATTTTCCCACGATCACCTCTTTGAGATGAAATTTGGGAGCCTGAAAAAGGCCTACCTTCCACAGACCATATCTCAGAAAATATTGCGAACCAAGATCTAAAATTTTGCGATGATGTTCCTCAGGAGTTCCACTTCATGCTCTCAAGATTTTAGATTTTGAGCCTTCGTAGAAAACAAGTTATGGCGACAATTCTGCGATGACCTATTTAGGTTAAATTAAGGAGCCTGCAAAAAGACATAACTTCCACAGATCATAGCTCGGACAATATTGTGAACCAACCTCTGAAATTTTGCGACAATGTTCCTCAGGATTTTTTCTTCGTACTCTAAAAATTTCAGCTTCGAAACCTTCGTATAAAAAACATTATAGCGAAAATTCCACGATGACTTGTTTGGAGTAGCGAAACCCTAGAATCCAAACCTCTGATACCAAATGTTGTGAAACCATCTCAAAAAATAGAAGAAAAGAGATATCAATTCCTTAGAAATAAGTCACTTTGAGGGGGAAACCTCAAATACATTACATGAATGAACAATTCATGGATGGTACAAATTACAAAACCTCCTTTCTATATATAGGAGTCCATGGGGCCACAATGTAATCTTAGTGGGGCCACAATGTAATCATAGATGACCTAACAATAATAATTTAAGGGCACAATAATAACAATATGGGGGTTACAAGGGTACAATAATAACAATAAGGGGGTTACACTAACAATAATAAGGGACTATAGTAGTAATATGGGGACCTAACAACTTCATGTGCTAAACTTATTGCTGCTCTTTTCATGCTACCCTCTACTGCACCTTACTTTTCTTTGTTTCCCTAGACTGTCTGGTCCTTTGCAGCCCTTGACAACACATGATCTAGATTTTTCTTGCCTTCTAGTATCTCGATATTGAATTTGGTGTATCTTGTTGGGAAAGATACTGAGAGGGGGGGGTGAATCAGTATCTTGATTTGTCAATCTAATTTTTACTTTTCTTACTCAAAAACCCATACGCTACTTCATAGAATAGAACTAGCGTATATACGCGGATATCCTTAAGGAAACACGCGTATGCTCAGATCTCTTATTATGCAGATAATTATTCTCTTAGATTATTGCATCATTCACTTATTAGATGTTAGTAAGCAGTAAACATAAACACACATAAGCATCACACATGAACACTAGGATTTTAGGTGGAAACCCAATTCGGGAGAAAACCACCGCTGCCGTCATCTCAGTCTTCAACATTTATTATAAAGAAAACATCTTACAACTGTGTACTGGCGCAGACTCATACCAACACGCAGGCACCCACCTGTAGAATGCTACAACCTTCTCTCGTTTACCAGCCTCTCCTGGAATGGAGCTACAACCCCCTGCTCTCATTTACCAGCCCCTCCTGGAAGGGAGCTACTACCCCCTACTCTCGTTTACCAGCTATCACTGGAAGGGAGCTACTACCCCCTTAATGAAGGCTTCGACCCTCAGCACCACTGCAGACCACGTTTCATCAATTTTCAAACTGGATCAAACAGCTTCAACTTAACCTTTCATTTTTCAACAAACATACTTAGCCCAATGCTTCAAACAGAACAATGAAACCACTGTAACCAGAATATCATAGATTACCCAGAATTCAGAATAGATATGCAGAAACACATTCAACCATGAGTAACCTTTAGTTCAAATTACATACGCGCTTTTATTTAAACAGATTCGCGTATACACGCGATTTTCATTAGACTAACCCACGTATACATCTGTGCATTTTCAGTAAACCCTAACTTCCCATATGTGCTTTTATCAAATCAAATCCACGTATACATGCGCTTTTTCCACAACAAACTCATGTCTAGATCTGTAAATGAAAGCTTTGCAAAATAGACCAGATCTATAAGCTTAACCAGATATCTTCATTACCTTCAGCAGACTTTGCGCGAGATCTTCACCAGTTCTTCTTCTACAGATCATCTTAGAGATTCATCATCATCAGATCTAAGGATTTAGAAACATCCATGGGTACATCATAGATTCAGATTTTTCAATCAAGAACAAATTTCAATGATGCAGATATACTTCAAAGTGAAGTATTCATTCAATACCCAGACACACGTACACCCTTGCACAATGATCTTCTTCTCCTTATATACATTTAGCCTTTATCAATACCATGAGTCAAAACCACACCACTTCCGATGGTATTCCTAGACGGGACCAAATAGATAATCAAGTGCACAACACAATGGGTCAATACCACGGTAACACCCCTTGGTATTATAAATTTGGAGCGCAAAAGGGCATACGTGACTTGGCACATACTTTTCCGCGTGCATACGCCACTTTGCCTTAACAAACCCGCGTATGATTTGTGACACATCATATTTATCATTTTTCTGTCACTTCCTTTCTTCTGTTCCTTCTGAGCTGATATGTAGATACATCATCCTTCATTTTAACACATAGATACATCATCCTTATATATTTAACACAAAGGTTTCTTATCATAGGCAACTCGTCAAGAACAACTTCATCAAATAGGTTGCCATCAAGGACAACATATGCCAACAATCTCCCCCTTTGGACTTGATGGAAACCATGATGGTGTTTGATCACCACAATAATAGATAGATACATTGATTATAACCATTATGCAAACACCATGATATTCTCCCCCTATTCAAACACCATGCTACTCTCCCCCTTTGACAGCAAGGGCAAAGGGTGGATTAAAGCCAAGACAATGTTTTTCTCCTCATGTAGAAAGAATAGCTCTACAGATCTGATGTGCATTGAGGTTACCATGGTCCCTCTGAGTTCATGCTGAGTCTTCAACATACTATTCAATGAAGTACATGACTCTATGACCTTTCCTATCACCAAGGACTCATAATTACATCAACGATCCAACCAAGGGGATTTACATATGTGACACAAGTACCCAACCAAGTGGGTTTACACATTTTGACTCAACTACCCAACCGAGTGGGTTTACAAATTTGAACAAGCCCTTTACAAGACTGAATATTACAATTTACATCATAGGTCTCAACATAACCTTTTCATCAAATTACAATTATGACTTTTTATAACCAAGACCAAAAATACCTTAAGAGAGATCATATTTCAGAACCATCATAATGCCAACAATGCATTACATTCAACAATGTTAATGCTCCCCCTGAAACTGTGCATCCAATGCATCCTTTCCACATGACCAGTGCTCCCCCTTAGCTTGTGCATCCTGAACACTTTCAACAACAAATCATCAAGGCATCTTTATCAAGAGACATCAAAGAAAGAAATAGACTTATGAAAACTGGAACACCACTAGAGATACCAAACAGCATCAGAGATACCAAACAGCACTGCAGCTGTGCTGAAGAATGCTGATCCCAAAAAAAATGTCAGCAATTAACCATACACGGTTTTCTTTGCATAAACTCGCGTTTATATGCAACTTTCGTTCAGGAAACTCGGGTATCCAATTAAATCTTCTGAATTTAAGCAGTTCTGATTTTCTGCAAGGCAGAGACTACTCCCAGCCTCTGTCTGAGATATTCGAACGCTTCCCTGGGCAGAGGTTTGGTAAATATATCAGCAACTTGTTCTTTGGAGGGAACATACTCCAACTTCACCTTTTGTTCAAGCACTTGTTCACGTAAGAAGTGATACTTTATGGGAATGTGCTTGGTCTTGGAATGCATAACAGGATTCTTTGAAATACTGATGGCACTTGTATTATCACACATAATGGAGACAGGAGGTGTGCACTTGATTTGAAAGTCTTGTAAGGTTTTCATCATCCAAATAAGTTGTGTGTAACATGATGCGGCAGCCACATATTCCACTTCTGCTGTAGATAAGGCAATAGAGTTTTGCTTCTTGCTGAACCAAGATACTAACCGGGGCCCCATATAGAATGCTCCACCACTAGTGCTTTTCTGATCATCAACATTTCCAGCCCAATATGCATCAGTGTAAGCATGAAGAGTAAGATCAGCATTCTTTGGATACCATAGTCCAAAGTCTTGAGTTCCTTGTAGATATTTGAATATTCTTTCGACAGCCTGAAGATGAGACTCTTTTGG
Source organism: Pinus albicaulis (assembly GCA_034641835.2). Classification (NCBI taxonomy): domain Eukaryota; kingdom Viridiplantae; phylum Streptophyta; class Pinopsida; order Pinales; family Pinaceae; genus Pinus; species Pinus albicaulis. The sequence goes on from CM076583.1 coordinate 201,855,999, forward strand.
ATTAGCTTGGAATCGTCCAAAAATCCCAACAGCATGCATAATGTCTGGTCTAGTTCCAGTGAGATAAAGTAGACTTCCTATCATAGATTTGTATTCTGGTTGATTCACCATGGCGGAAACATCATGAGAACTGAGATTACATCCGGTTATCATTGGTGTACTTACAGGTTTGCATTCTTCCATGCCATACTTCTTCAGAATTTTCTTAAGGTATTTTGCTTGTGATAAGAATATACCATCAGTAGTTTGATGCACTTGCAAACCAAGAAAGAATGTTAGTTCCCTAAGTAAAGACATTTCAAATTCTTGCTGCATGACATAAGCAAATTTCTGACTCATAGATTCTTCATTACTTTCAAAAATGATATCATCAACATATACAACCACAATCAAAAGTTTATCATTTTCAATTTTTGTGTATAAGTTGCTATCAGCAGACCCCTTTGAAAATCCTTGTTGGTGAAGATATTTGTCAAGATGATAATACCATGCCCTTGGAGCTTGTTTGAGACCATATAGAGCCTTTTTAAGTCTACAAACAAGATTTTCATCATTTCCCAAAATGAATCCTTCTGGTTGTTCTATATAAACTTCTTCTTCTAGATCACCATTGAGAAATGTAGATTTAACATCCATTTCATAAACTTTGATTTGTTGAAAGCTTGAAAAGGCAAGAAACATTATTATGGCTTCAAGTCTAGCTACAGGAGAAAAAGTTTCTTCAAATTCTATACTTTCTTGTTGAGTATACCCCTTGCAAACAAGTCTAGCCTTGTTTCTTACAACATCCCCATTCTCATTTAAATTTTTTTTGAATATCCATTTAGTTCCAATGACATTTTTTTATGAGGTCTTGGTACTAATTCCCAAGTGTGATTCTTTTCAATTTGATCAAGCTCTTCATTCATGGCTTGAACCCAACATTCATCTTTGCTAGCTTGATTGACATTGTGAGGTTCAATAGTAGATAGAAATGCCAGATAGCTAGAAGGTCCCACAAGAGTCCTTCTTGTTTGTACACCTGATCCCTTATCTCCCAAAATTTGAGATTCTGGATGATTCTTTTGAACGTATCTGGATGGAGCCTTTTCAGATAAATCATCTTCAGGTTCTTCATTGGGTTCACTGTCTATATCATTGCTATTTGATTTAGAAGGACATAAGTCACCATCGTCTTCATTTGTTATCTGTTTTTCTTCCTTTGGGGCTGCAGGAGACTCATCAATAACAACATCAATACATTCAACAATATTCCGAAGTCTTTTATTGTAACATTTATATGCTCTACTCGTAGAGGAGTAACCAAGAAGTATTCCTTCATCTGCTCTAGGTTAAAACTTGCCAAGTTTTTCATCATTATTTTTGATAAAGCATTTACTTCCAAAAACTCTAAAATGCTTCACAGATGGAGAATTACCATACCAGAGTTCATATGGAGTTTTGTCACTATTTACATGAACATGTGCCTTGTTGAGAATTTTTACCGTTGTATGTGTTGCTTCTCCCCAAAATGTGTCAGGTGTTCCAGAATCATCAAGCATAGCTCTAGCCCTTTTTTGAATTGTTCTATTCATTCTTTCTACTACGCCATTTTGTTGTGGAGTTCCAGCTACAGAAAATTGTCTTTTTATGCCATGTTGTTCACAAAATTCAAGAAATTCATTTGAAGTATATTCTCCTCCTCGATCAGATCTAAGAAATTTGAGTTTTAGATCTACTTCATTTTCAACCAGCACCTTGAAGATCTGAAATTTCTCAAATGCTTCATCTTTGTGCTCCAGCAACCCAATCCAACACATTCTAGAGAAATCATCAATAAATAAGATATAGTATTGTTCACCACGAGGTGAATTTTTCCTCATAGGTCCACATATGTCAGTATGAATGAGTTCAAGAGGCCTACTTGATGATCCTTCCTTGGCATTAAATTGCACTCTAGTCTGCTTGCCGAATTGGCAAGATTTGCATATGATACTTTCAGGTAGAGTAATATTGGGAAGACCATGAACAACATTAAGTCTACTTGATTTGTTGATTTGAGAGAAGCTTATATGTCCCAACCTTCTATGCCATAGCCAGTTTTCTGAAGATTTACTCAAGCAACATTGTTCTTTGCAGTTCTTCAATACATATAGGTTGCTTGGAGTTCTTTTTCCTTTTATGATTGTTTTACCTGTATCAAGATCACGAACCACACATTATTTTGAACTAAAGACAACTTTAGTTCCTTGATCACACATTTGACTTACACTTAACAAGTTATGCCTTAATCCATCCACATACATGACATCATTAGCCTTCACCTTATCTTTTAGAAACACGGACCCTTTTCCTTTAATTACATCAGGAGTATCATTTCCAAAAGTAAATTTCTTTTCCTTTTCTAATGTACTATATGCACGGAGTTTGGTTTTGTCACCTATCATGTGTCTTGAGCATCTGCTATCAATGTACCATTTATTTTCTTCTCCTTCTGCAAATAATGCTATGCCACAATTTTCAACCTGTAAACCTTTATTTTTCCATACTTTGGAACTTGAAGAAAAATGCTCTTCTGGCTGAACTTTTCTCCTGCATTCAGATTCTTCATGCCCAAAGTTATTGCAATAAGCACATTCAACTTCATTTAGAAGAGGAGAAAAATTGTTATAGGTATTCTTCTTTGTTTCAATATCAATCCTTTTCTTTCTTGCTTCTCTTGTCATGATGGTTTTATATGCAACACATTGAACAACTTTGTGACCAAAATTGTGACATGAGAAACATTGTCCGTTGAAGAAGAAATTTCTGCAATCATGAAATCTTCTACTTGAATTTACCTTTTGATTGGTGTTTCTTTGAAAGATATTCCTGTTAGTGTTCTTTGAATTGAGATGATCATGCTTTACCTGTAAAGATTCTTTATTCCCTTGCTGAGTGGCAGAATTTTTTAAACCAAATATAGCTGCTTTTAGATAATTTGGTGCTGAAGCCTGAGAAGATTCCCCAGTATATCCAAGACCTATCTTTACAAGAGGAAGGCATTGTACCTTGATAATCTCATTTAAGGTTTCTGATCCTTTAGTAAATCTAAGATTCAGAGTCTTTTCTTTATCAAAATATTTTCTTAGACTTACCACTTCACATTCTAATTTCTCAATGTGTTTCTTCGCTTCTTCAAACTACCTTTTCATAGTCTCTATGGTTATTTTCCTTTCTTCTAAGAGTATTTTACATTCTTCTAAGTGTATTTTGAGTTGATTATTTTCTTCAAGAAAATCATTGTCCTCTAAAGCATCCGCAAAAGTATCATTTTCTTTTCTAGATTCAAATGCCATGAGAATTCTAAGATCTTGTTCACATTCTTCCTCACTATCAGATAACCCATCACTATCTTCATGAGTATAGTAACTTTTTCTAGTGCTAGACCGGTTCTTATTCCTTATTGCTACTTCTTTCCCTTTTACAGATATTTCTTTATAAGGACACTTAGCAGCATAATGACCAACTCTTCCAAAATCAAAACATTTTAAAGTAAGCTTACCTCTAAACCGTCCTGTGCCAAGTTGAAGTTTCTTTACAAAATTTACCTCATCTTCTTTTGAGATATATCCTAATCCTTCTGCTTCTTGCACTTCTTTCCCTTTTGTAGAAGCTCTAAAGATGGCTTCTTTGACTTCATATGGTCCTCCTCTTCTCATTTCATATGCAGTTAGTATCCCATGAAGTTGCACCACAGTAAGATTTTGAAGATCCTGTTTTTCTTCAAGAGCAGAAACTTTTGACTCAAATTTTGTCGTTAGAGATCCTAAAATTTTCTCAACCAAAGTAGATTTGGTTATTATTTCTCCCAGATTTCTCATACGATTTACAACATCATCAAGACATAAAAAGAAACTGGCAATACTTTCATCACTATGCATCTTTAAATTTTCATATTCAATTCTAAGAGTTTGGAGTTTTGCACTTTTTACCTTTGCATCACCTTCATAACTTAGAATTATTTTGTCCCACATTTCCTTTACTGTATTTAGTTGCATAATTTTGACAAATTCAGATTCAGTCAGACTTCTTGTTATAGCATTGACCACCTTTGCATTTGATTCATAATTCTTCTTTTCAGTCGGATCTGTTGGTATTGTAGCTGGATATTGATATCCTTGTTGAAAAATGGCCCATACATATTTTCCCATAGACTGAAGATAGGATCTCATCCTTGTTTTCCAGAATATTAAATTGCTTCCATTAAAGATGGGAGGCTTCATAGATGTTGTTCCATCTTGATTTCTCATCTTGCTTGATCTTCCTTCTAGCGGCTAAGCTTTTTCAGAAGGACCTGCTCCGATACCAATTGTTGGGAAAGATACTGAGAGGGGGTGGGGGGGGGGGGGTGGGGGTGAATCAGTATCTTGATTTGTCAATCAATTTTTTACTTTCTTTTCTCAAAAACCCATATGCTACTTTACATAACAGAACTAGCATATATACGCGGATATCCTTAAGGAAACACGCGTATGCTCAGATCTCTTATTATGCAGATAATGCTTCTCTTAGATTATTGCATCATTCACTTATTAGATGTTAGTAAGCAGTAAAAATATACAGTAAGAACAAAATAAATCAACACACATAAGCATCACACATGAACACCAGGTTTTTAGGTGGAAACCCAATTCGGGAGAAAACCACTGCTGTCGTCGTCTCAGTCTTCAATATTTATTATAAAGAAAACATCTTACAACTGTGTACTGGCGTAGACTCATACCAGCACGCAGGAACCCACCTACAGAAGGCTACAACCTTCTCTCGTTTACTAGCCTCTCCTGGAAGGGAGCTACAACCCCCTACTCTCATTTACCAGCCTCTCCCGGGAGGGAGCTACTACCCCCTTCTCTCATTTACCATTTATCACTGGAAGGGAGCTACTACCCCCTTACTAAAGGATTTGACCCTCAGCACCACTGCAGACCACGTTTCATCAATTTTCAAACTGGATCAAACAACTTCAACTTAGCCTTTCATTTTTCAACAAACATACTTAGCCCAATGCTTCAAACAGAACAGTGAAACCACTGTAACCAGAATATCAGAGATTACCCAGACTTCAGAATAGATATGCAGAAACACATTCAACCATGAGCAACCTTTAGTTCAAATTACATACGCGCTTTTATTTAAACAAATCCGCATATACACGTGATTTTCATTATACTAACCCACGTATACATCTGTGCATTTTCAGTAAACCCTAACTTCCCATACGCGCTTTTATCAGATCAGATCCGCGTATACACGCGCTTTTTCCACAACAAACTCGCGTATAGATCTGTAAATGAAAGCTTTGCAAAACATACCAGATCTATAAGCTTACCCAGATTTCTTCATTACCTTCAGCAGAATTTGCACCAGATCTTCACCAGTTCTTCTTCTGCAGATCATCTTAGAGATTCATCATCATCAGATCTAAGGATTTAGAAACATCCATGGGTGCATCATAGATTCAGATTTTTCAATCAAGAAAAAATTTCAATCATGCAGATATAATTCAAAGTGAAGTATTCATTCAATACCCAGACACACGCACACCCTTGCACAATGATATTCTTCTCCTTATATAGGTTTAGCCTTTATCAATACCATGAGTCAAAACCACACCACTTCCTATGCTATTCCTGGACGGGACAAAATAGATAATCAAGCACTCAATACAATGGGTCACTACCATGGTAACACCCCTTGGTATTCTAAATTTGGAGCGCAAAGGGGCATACGCGACTTTGCACGTACTTTTCCGCGTGCATACGCTACTTCGCCTTAACAAACCCGCGTATGCTTTGTGACACATCATATTTATCATTTTTCTGTCACTTCCTTTCTTTTGTTCCTTTTCAGCTGATTTGTAGATGCATCATCCTTCCTTTTAACACACAGATACATCATCCTTACATATTTAACATAAAGGTTTCTTATCATAGGCAACTCATCAAGAACAACTTCATCAAATAAGTTGTCATCAAGGACAATAGGTTGCCATCAAGGACAACATATGCCAACATATCTCTGTTATTTCAGCTCCCTGATATGCAATTTGTGGTTCTATATTAGTACTCTGAGTCTTATTTCCAATGCCATAGGTCTAACCCAATTTGGATTCTTCAAGGGAGAGTTATGCCCAATCTCTCACAATGACCTAATTATGGACTATTTCAATAGAGAAAACATGTACATTGTGCCACATGTCACAATTTATTCATTCGGCTCTGAAATTGATATCTAAAACATTGTGGTCCATGTACTATCTACCACCTTTTATAGAATTCCAATCTGATACTCAATGAGAAAGTTATGATGATTTTCCCAAGGTCGCTTCTTTGAGATGAATTTTAGGAGCTTGCAAAAACACTGACTTCCACAGAACATATCTCGGAAAATATTGTGCACCTTGATCTGTAAGTTTTATAAGAGCTTCCTCAGTCTTTTGGCTTCGCCTCATAAAAGTTTCAATTTCCGAACCTTCATAGAAACAAAGTTAGAGTGAAAATTTTACGATGACCTATTTCAGGTAGTGAAATCCCTACATAAGGAGGATATGAGGATCACAATTTATATAAAATGCTTAGGTTGAGAGGGGATTCAACAAGTGAACGTGGGAGGGATTTTAGGTGCTTTAAAATTATTAATTATTGACTTTTCAATGACCCATACCACAACCCCATGGGGTTTTAGCCCACTAACTGGGGTTACAAACTTCAAACAGGAATATCTCTCAAAGTGTGAAGAATTATGTGGCATGCCTTATATCAATGGAAACATATCGATAAGTAGAAAACATCAAAATCATTCCTGACCCATAATATAGTAACTGGTAGATAAAAATTCACATGCTATATTAGGGTAGCCCCTGGTGCTACTTGGGTTGACATCAATGACAATTGTTGATCAAGATTCAATTGGTGCAGGGTTGGGGTGGTTGGTAATCCCTTTCTTACTGAGAGAGAGTTTTGAAAATGCAACAAGAAATCCTCAATTTTGATTTTTCCTTAATTAAAAATAGAGGAAATTTGAAATTCCACATCAGCAGACAAGTTGAAGGAGTTAATTGAGGTGACATGGATCTTCTGATTCAGTTAATAACATTGAATTCGATTTAATGACTTCAAGTTCAGTTTACTTGAGTTTATTCCTAAAAAATAGGAGACTAAATCAGGTAATTCGAGTTAGGGGCATGAGGTTCAGTTGTTTGCATTGAATCCTAAATATTAGGATCCTAGGTTGAGTTAATTTTAGTTGTAGCAATATATTTCAGTTAATTTGAGTTATGCTAAATTAAACTAGTTCTGATTGTTGGAGGAAGTAGTGGAAGATCAATTTGTGGAAGTGGAACTTCAACCACACTCAGTGATCACCTAGATAACTAATCAATCAGCCGAAATTATCAATTGCATGGAGAGAATTCAAGATACCCAGTTGAGATGGAAATTTCAAGGCAGTGTACTATCAACTGTAACCTTATTCCAATGTTTAAAGGTGGTAGATGCAGTTAGATGAAGGACCTAAGGGAATTGTACAATCGAGATGATGGAATTTCCTAATTAATAGGGGTTGATTCCTCAAGGAATAATGTGTCATAAAATTGGCATTGTCTCAATGGCTAGTGGTTGCAAGTGTGTTTCCATTGATTTGAACAATCATGTTGGGAGATGTGTTGGGCAGTTGGCATTTTCTGACAGCTGGAAAGAATGTTGGAATTGATATCAACCAGACTAGCATGGATGTTTGTGGCAACAAATTCTAGTTTGATGTGTTCGATGTGTCAAGCTCAGGGGGATTCCTATGGTTGTTGTAGTCTATAGTAGAGAATAACCATAGTATCAGGCCTATTAGAGAACCAATAAAATGATGACTATGATTGTTTGGAGCCTTAAGATTTAGATGTGATTATGCCTCAAGAGGTAAACTCAGATACTCTTAGAGATGGCATAGTTGGTTGGCTCTCTGAAATAGATTTCCAAAGGTATGTGGAAGTTTGAAAATGGTTTTCTGGATCAAAATTTATTGATAGCCAAAGTAAGGACCTTGAAGTCCTTAGGAAGAGGTTGGATTTCAGACCCCTAATTTCAGGACCTTGGAACCACGGCGAATATTGAAGTAGGCTGAATAGAGGAGCAAGGAGAATTTTGGATCCTGAATGTCGGAGCCTGGGGACTTCAAGAGTTTTTAATATCATAAGCTGGAGCCTCGAGACCTCGAAAGGAAAAAAAAATGGGACATCTATGGTTTTTTTAAAAAGGACCCGAGATGGCATGGAACCATGGTAGTAGGTGAAATTTCAAAATTTCAGAATTTTGGAGGTCCAACGCTCGGGACAACGAGAGGTGATAATATCAAAGGTCATAGCCTTAGGTCCTTAGAACATCAAAACTTCGAGTCCTCATAACTTCTTAATAATGCAATTCTTTAAAAGTGTTGTGGTTTCAAGGAGAAAAGATTAGAAAGGAAATCATTTGCAAAACCAAGGACAGAGGGACTCTTTCTCTCTCCTCAGATGGGAAACATGCCGACAGTCGATTGGTCCTTAGGAGATGACTGTGGTATATGATGGCATCATGGTGTGGCAGTACGGAGGACACGTGGTAGTTAGAATCAACACTATTGGGTGGGAAAATGGGGAAAATACATGTGACACATGTCTCCCCTAAGGAGACATCGTGTGGAGATGATGACAAGAGCATGACATCATCTTCAAAGGTTGGAACATCGGAGGTCAGGATTTCTTAACATCTTTGTAAGGTAGACCTCCCCTCACATCTACCCATGTAACCATCCAACCATGGTAAACATGAGATGAGGGTAGCTAAGAGCATACTCAACCTCCTTGGTGACTTTAAGGAAGTGGAATCAATGTGTAAAACCATAACATAGACTCCCTGCACCTACTTTAGGACCCCCAGAGGCTATCCCACTCATCAAGCTGACTTTTCCCTGGGTCCCACTAACTTTTACTAAATAAAATCCCTGGAAACTCCATTGATATGGGAAAGGGTGCATCTGGGAGGATTTGGACACTCCCACACCATAGCCATGCATGCATCCAGGGAATCTTTTACCCATACCTGTGCCTGCATCCGTGGGATTTAAGGCACTTTTTAAGCTCAAAATCTCCAACACTCCTAGAAATTTCGATATCTTTCAAAATCCATCAAACACATGAAGAAAATGCCAATGAACCAAAAAATGACTCTCGGACTAGGCCTGACCATCCCCAACCGAGACTAACATTATGTCAAACACTTGGCATGAATGAAATATACAGGTCTAGTATACAAGACAAAGCATAAATGATTGAAAACTCTTGAGAGACATTACAATAAAGATGACAACCCTCTTCCTTGAACTGATATTACATCAATTAGGTCTTGCATCCATTATATTAAAATTTACAAGTAAATACATGAAATAACCATGACATGAACTAGTCATTTAACCATGCTTATAACCAACATAAAACCATGGAAATAATAGTGATATAATAGCCATTAAAGCCACACATTAATAAGTACAAAAGTAAGAGAAATTAGCTTTTATTAAACATACGTAATAGTTGACCAGGTTCGATACTTCCATGTACCACCTAACCATATACATGGTTGAGCCAAATCTCTCTTCATCCGGTCACCCCCATGCCATATTCCAAGCATGAATGTGGGATCTCATGGATAAAAAAATCCCTCGCCATATCACGATCACACCAAAATCAGTGCCCCGATCAGAAGACTAAGCCGAGCTTGGACTGCCTCTAGAAATCCATCATTATCCTTGTGGAATTTTCCATTTACTTATTTCTTAGTATTTACCGCAATCCAATCCTGGATCACTAGGCCCTAAAATGAGACAACAACCTCGTGCTTTACCGTATATCTTTCCAAAAATGATCAAGAGATTCCTAGGCCTTTAGGAATGAGACCACCTCCACCCCATATTCAAAAATCCATCCAGAAATTCCAAAGCTCAAAACCAAGTTCAAAATCCCAACGCACCATGGTTATATGGAAAAATCAAAGGCAAGGTTGTAAGCCACTCTCAAAACCCAACAAAACCATGCCACCAATAGCAAGAGAACCAAATACCAACATGCATAAGTCATGCATGTCCAAACCATATAGGAAATCACACATGCAATATGTTACCTGCAAGTATTCATGTTGAAGTTGTTAAATCCTACTCTTCCTTATTTGATACTTTCTTTCCTTTCCTTTGCTTGTCCTTCCTTTTCATGCTTTCCTCTTTCTTGTCTCAATGCTAAATTGCTCCAAGAAAATTCTAAGTATCCAAGAGTATGAGAGAGAGAGATAATAATGATAGAGCTCCAAAATTTAACTGACAAAAGGTACTAATTGATCCTCATAAGCCTTTTATCAATGAGGCCTCTATTTTTTTCATTTTCCATTATTTTCCTTCAATTTCCTCCTCACATGAAACCTATGACCTTTTACCTTCATTTTCTCATAATTTTCTTTATTTTCATAAATAAAAGTGCCAAAAATACTTTTTTCCTCTTTAATGCCTTAGCCATTGCCTTTGTAAATTTCCCTTATCCATAAACACATATCTAGTGATGCCCACTAGGATATCTTTGCCAAAAATTCAGCTTGGAATAAGTTTCCCTTAACCATGGTCTTATTTCTTCCTCTATTAACTTTTATTACATGAAATTTTAGCCTGGGTCTAATATATAACCCCCCCCCTTGGGGAGCATTGTCCTCGATGTTAAACCACACCTACACCTCAGCCAAAATGCTAAAAGGAAACATATTTCTAATGGAGATTTATAAATTTTCTTGATGTAGAACCTACAATGACTAATGTGATTTAGTAAATTTCATGAGAAATTTAGAATCTACACATTAATTTCTATGTGGTATTAGAGAATGATTCACAATAGAGAAGAGATTTCGAAATTGTATTTGAAGGAGGATCAGATTTGCGAGATCAATTCTTCAGAGCTAGAAGGATGGATTTCTATGGACTATGACTCGATTATTCGCTTGAGGGAAGCTTGAATTATGTTTCTTAGAAGGACAACATGGATGAAATACTAGAAGATAATGGGTTCAAGGAATTCATTGATAATGATATCCTAACACCAGTAGCAGCTAATACTCATAATCTAGAAAAATGGAAGAAGTATGTAGCCAGATTGAGGAGATTCATATTGAAGGGGGTACAAGACCCATATTGTCTCAAATATCTATGGGAAATATAATTTGTATTTAATGTGGCAAGCATTGATAAATTTGTTCCATAATAGCATCAACCACAGGAAACTAGCACTCAAAGATAAACTTATAAGTATCAAGGTGCAGAAGAATGACTCAATTTAGTAGTATCTGAGTAGGTTCACACAATGTCATGATAAATTTGCAGGAGTTGGTGCCACAGTCGAAGATGATGATTTTTTTATCCTAGCCCTTCTAGGCCTTCCCATGAATTGGAACAACTACCAATATTCAGTGAATGGGAGGGAGAAACTACAAAATTGGGAAAGCTTATGGTCTTATTTGGTACAAGAGGAAATAAGGAGGGATACCAAACATGGGACTTAATCCAAGGGCAAGGATGAATAAAATATTTCCTTCGATGGAAAGGAAAAGAAGGGAACGGGGAAGAAATTACAATCCAAACCAAAATCCAGTCTAGACGGAAAGGAGAAAGACATTTCCAAAATCAAGTTCTTTCACTATCATGATTTCGGGCACTATGCCACGAAGTGTCCACACAAGAATTTTGGCAAGGAGGAGTCTACAATAGAAGTAGCAGGTGAAGCTTTGGATTCATATTTCAATCTTGACTTCAATCTCATCGTATGCATGGTGATAAAACTGATGGGGAACATGTGGTACTTGGATAGTGGTGCCTCCTTCCACATGAAGGGGAATAGAGAATTTTTCAGTGACTTGGAGGAGAAATATCTCCATATGAACATTGATTTTGGAGACGATAGAAGGTACAGTCTGATCGAGATTGATACAATTAAATTTTAAAGTGAGCTGGGCTCCCCTCTTAGACTCAAGGATGTGATGTTTGTTCCAGGTCTAAATAAAAATCCCATCTATGTAGAAATTTTGTAAGATCATAGTTACAATGTGAACTTAGCAAAGGAAAGGAATTCCTAAGACACATAACCACAAGACAGGTCAAGCAAATCAGTGATCGAGTCAAGAACCTATTTTCACTTGAGGTAGAAGATGCATGCAAATCCTTAAGGATAAAGGAAGAGACTATAGAGATGGGGGTTGATTGGGAGCATGTTATACCTCTCAGCATAGAGCCTCACAAGAAGCCTCAGGAAGTTGTGGAGTAGCCACAAATGGAAGAAGAGGAGGTAGAGGGGAGACATCTACTCAAGCAGAGACCTCCAGTAGGGGGAGAGTTTGATCATAGTGTGAAGAGGGAGAACATGCATATATACCTCCAGGAGTGAGGTGGATAGATGTAGTTCCTCAGTCCAAGAGTTGCAGAAATTTGGGCAGGGTCCATTGAGGTATTCTCCTCATGGATCATTACCTTACTACAAGGGCCTTCAGTATTCAGTAGCAGGAGTATCAGTGTTTTTCAGATACCAAGGAGTGTAGAGGAATGTTGATAGCAGAGCAAGAGGCTCAATAGTAGAGCCAACAACAACACAATTTTCCAAGTAAAAACTTGTAGACATAGTTGATTCAAATTTTTTTGGATGCTTCTCAGTTGCAAATGTTGTAGTAGTAGCCACAATAGTGAGAGGTGTTTCCTGTAGTAAATTCCATTGGCGCAGGGTTGAGGTGGTTGGTAATCCATTTATTGTTGAGAGGGAGTGTTGAAAATTCCATAAGAAAGCCTCAATTTTGAATTTTCCTTAATTAAAATTGAGGAAATTTGAAATTCCACATTGACAGAAAAGTTGAAGAAGTTAATTGAGGTGACATGGATCTTGTGACTCATTTAATAACACTAAATTTGATTTAATGAATTCAAGTTCAGTTTACTTGAGTTTATTCCTAAAAAATATGAGGCTATATAAGCTAATTCTTGTTAGGGGCATGAGGTTTAGTTTTTTGCAATGAATCCTAAATTTTAGGATCCTAGGTTGAGTTAATTTCAGTTGTAGAAATTTATTTCAGTTAATTTGAGTTATGGTGAATTAAAATAGTTCTTATTGTTGGAGGAACTGGTGAAAGATCAAGTTGTGGAAGTGGAACTTCAACCACACTTAGTGATCACCCAGATAACTAATCAATCATCCTAAATTATCAATTGCATGCATAGAATTCGAGTTTCCCAGTTGAGATGGAAATTTCAAGGAAATTTACTATCAGTTGTAGCCTTATTCCAATGTGTACAAGTGGTGCATGTAGTTAGAGGAAGGACCTAAAGGAATTTCACAATCTAGATGAGGGAATTTCCTAATAAATAGGGTCTAATTCCTCAAGGAACAATGTGTTGTACAATTTGCATTGTCTCTATGGATAGGGTTGCAAGTGTGTTGGCATTGATTTCAACAATCATGTTGGGAGATGTGTTGGGAGGTTGGACTTGTCTGATAGTTGGAAGCAATTTTTCCATTGATATCAACCAAACTATCATGGATGTTTGTGGAAACAGATGCTAGTTTGATGTCTTTGATGTGTCAAGCTTAGGGGTATTCCTATGGTTGTTGCAGTCTTTGGTAGAGAATAACCATAGTAGAAGGCCTATTATAGAACCCATAAAATGATTACTATGATAGTTTGCAGTCTCGAGATTTAGATGTGATTCTACCTCAAGGGATCAGCTCATATTCTCTTAGAGATGGCACAGTTGGTTGGTTCTCTAAAATATATTTTCAAAGGTATGTGGAAGTCTACAAATGGATCTCAGGATCAAAATTTATTCATAACCAAAGTAAGGACCTTGAATTCCTTAGGAAGAGGTTAAATTTTGAACCCCTAATTTTGGGACCTCAGAACCAGAGTGAATATCAAAGTAGGACGAATAGAGGAGTAGGGAGAATTTTGGATCGTGAATGTGGGAGCCTGGAGACTTTGGGAGTTTTTAATATCGGAGATTAGAGCCTTGAGACCTTGGAAGGAAAAAACATTGGGACCTCGCCGATTTATTTAAATGGAACCCGAGATGGCATGGAACTAGGGTAGCAGGAAAAATTTCAAAATTTTAGAATTTCAAAGGTCGGACGATCGAGACATCGGGAGATTAGAATATCGAAGGTCATAGCATCGCGTCCTTAGAACATCAAAACTTCAGGTCCTCATAACTTCTTAATAATGCAATTCTTTAAAAGCATTGAGGTTGCGAGGAGCCAAGATTATAAAGGAAATCGTTTGCAAAATGAAGGATCAAGGACCCTTTCTCTCTCCTCATATAGGACACATGGTGACAATTGATTGGCCCTTAGGAGATGATTGTGGTAGATGAAATCATCATGGTGTCGTAGTATGGAGGACACGTGGTGGTTATAGTTAGCACTGTTGGCTAGCCTAATGGGGAAAATCCAGGTGACACGTGTCACTACTAAGGAGACGTTGTATGGAAATGATGACAAGAGCATGAAATCATATTTGAAGGTTGGAACATCGGAGGTCGAGATTTTGTAACCTCTTGAAATGTACACCTCCCCTCACATCTACCCAAGTAACCAACCAACTGGGGTGAAAATGAGCTGAGGGCAGTTAAGAGAAGACTCAACCTCCTTGGTGACTTTAAGGAAGTGGAATTGACACGCAAAACCATAACACAGACTCTTTGCACCTACTTCAGGACCGCCAAAGGCTATCCCATTCATCAAGCTGACTTGTCCCTTGGTCCCACTGAATTTTACTGAATAAAACCCATGGACACTCCATTGATATGGGAAAGGGTGCGTCTGGGAGGATTTGGATGCTCCCACAACATATCCATGCATGCATCTAGGGTCTCCTTTACCCATACCTGTGCCTGTGTCTGTGGGATTTACGGAACTTTTTAAGCTCAAAATACTAGACACTCACATAACTTCCTCTAGCTTTTAGGATCCATCAAACAGATGACGAAAATACCAATGAACCAAAAACTAACTCTAGGACTAGGCCTCACCATCCCCAACCGAGAGTGAAATTTTGTCAAACACTTGGCATGAATGAAATATACAGTTCTAGGATACAAGACAGAGCACAAATGATTGAAAGCTCTTGAGGTACATTACAAGAAGGATCAAAACCCTCTTCCTTGAACTACTATGACATCAATTAGGTTTTTCATCCATTATATTAACATTTACAAGTAAATACATGAAATAACAATTACATGAACCAGTCATTTGACCATGCTTATAACCATCATAAAACCATGGAAATAATAGTGAGATAATAGCCCTTAAATCCACACATTAATAAGTACAAAATTAAGATAACTTAGCTTTATTTAAAGATAGGAAATAGCTTACCAGGTTCGATACTTCCATGTACCACCCGACCATAGACATGGTTGAGCCAAATATATCTTCAGCCAGTCACCCCAGTGCCATATTCCAAGCATGAATGTGGGATCTCATGGATAAACAAATCCAAAAAAAAAATAAGGGAATCTAGAAGTTAAACCACCTCCACCCTCACTGTATCGTGATCACACCGAAACTGGTGCCCCGATCAGAAGACCGATCGAGCTTGGAATGCCTCTAGAAACCCATCACTATCCTTGAAGAATTTTCCATCTCCTTGTCTCTCGGGCTTTACTGCAATCTAATCCTAGATCACTAGGCCCTGAACTGACACACCAACCTCATGCTTTACCATGTATCTTACAAAAATTGGGCAAGAGATTCCTAGGCTTTTAGGAATTTTCCATGAGACCACCTCCACGTTAGATTTCAAAATCCATCCAGCAATTCCAAAGCTCAAAATGAAGATAAAAATTGAACACACCATGGTTATCTGGAAAAATGCAAGGCAAGGTTGTAAATGACTATCAAAACCCAACAAAATAATGCCACCAACAACGAGAGAACCAAGTACCAAAATGCATAAGCGATGCACGTCCAAACCATCTAGGAAATCACACATGCAATATGTTACCTGCAAGTATTCCTTCTAAAGTTTCTAGGTCCTACTCTTCCTTACTCGATCTTTGATTTCCTTTCCTTCACTTGTCCTTTCTTTGCTTGCTTTCCTCTTTCTCTTCTCAATGCTAAATTTCACCAAGAAAAATATACTTATCCAAGCATATGAGATAGAGATATAATAATGAGAGAGCTAAAAAATTGAACTGAAAAAGGGTACCAAATGATCCTCATAAGCCTTTTTATTAATAAGGCATCTATTTTATTCATTTTCCATTATTTTCCTTCAATTTCCTCTTCACATGCAACCTATGACCTTTTACCTTCCTTTTCTCCTAATTTCCTTTATTTTCATAAATAAAAGTGCCAAAAATACTTCTTTCCTCTTTAATGTCTTATCCATTTCCTTTGCGAATTTCCCTTAGCCATAAACACATATCCAATGATTCCCACTAGGATATATTTTCCCAACATTTAGCTTGGAATAAGTTTCCCTTAACCATGGTCTTATTTTTGCCTTTATTGACTTTTTTTTACATGAAATTATAGCCCGTGTCTATTCTAGAACCCCCCTGCCCCCCCCTTGGGGAACATTGTCCTCGAGGTTCAACCACACCTACACCTCAAGAAAACTGCTAAAAGTAAACATACTTCTCATGGAGCATTATAAATTTTCTTGATGCATTATTTACAATGAGTAGCCTGCTCAAAAGAAAAAACCATGATAACATGACCATATAACATCCATACCACTTATTGGAGCTTTATAAGTTAGCTCATGGTAGTATTTACATCCATATACATAAGTACATATACCAAAACATATGTAAAAAATATACCAAACATTGTACCAAAATTGTTTTGCCTCAACTGGCCAACAATGAAGGATACATAGCCTATATCTGATCTGTCATATCCCATGTAGCATCATTTGGCCCAAAGTGCTTCCATTGTACTTTAACCTACTCAATGGCTTTATTCTTGAGCATGAGTTTCTTTCGCTGCAATATGAACTGAGGTTCAAGTTGAAATTCTCCTTCTTTATCCACATGTAATACAAAACAATCAATAACTTGATCAACATCCTTTATATATGTTTTAAAATAATGAAACATGAAATACATCATGAAATTTAATTGTTAGAGGCAGTGAAATTCGATAAGACACTGGTCCAATCCTCTCAAGGATCTCAAAGGTCCTGCAATACCATGGTTCCAACATGGCACATGATCCAATCCTCGAGGAGCTCTTCTTGGGCTTGATGAAAAAATAAACATGCTCACCAACCTGAAACTCCTTAAATACCCTATGTTCGTCTGCATAACTCTTTTGTCTATTCTATTCTGCGTATAAATTCTCCTTTATAACCTCCATTTCCTATTCCATGTCTACCAACATTTCCAATTTGATCAACACCGTGTTAATTAAATCACTCCAACTGATGAGTGTATTACAACTCCTCCCATACAATGCCTCGAAGGGACTCATCCCCAATAAATCCTGATACCCATTTTTTTATGGAAACTCAACCAACGGTAGATACTCTTCCCACTTCCACTCATTATGCATCACATACACCCTCAACATGTCCTCCAAGATCTTGTTGAACCTCTAATTCTTTCCATTTGTTTGTGGATGATAAGTTGTATTTAAGGAAAAGTTTGTGCCCAAACCTACAAATAACTCCTTCCAAAAAATGGTAGTGAACTTCGCATCCATGTATGACATAATATTATCTTTAAAACTATTCAAACTGAATACTTCTTTGATGAACACCTATGCTATATCACTAGTTGAATACGTAGTATTCACTGGAATGAAGTGTGCAACCTTTGTCAACCTATCCACAACAAGCATTATAGAATCATGTTGTCTCACTGTCCTCGGAAAAATTGTGATAAATTTCATGGAAATGACCTCCCATTTACATTATGGAATCGCAGTAGGTTGTAGTAGACCACCTGGATTTCTACACTTCACCTTTATCTGCTAATAATCCAAACACCTAACAATGAACTTTGCTACATCCTTCATCATATTCGGCCAATAATAGAACCTCTTCACTGGAGTCAATGTCTTCTGATAGCCTAGGTGTCTTGGATATGGATTCACATGAAACTCCCTCAAGATCACCTTCTTGAGCTCACTATTGTCTGGCACATATACCCTCTCTCTAAACCTGACCAATCCATATGTCGTGAGACAATAGTACACATCCTATACACTTTCACCTATACTTGTACTTGTACCTGTATCACTACTTATACCTATACCTATACTCTGCTGCAATTTGTGCCTAAGCTCCATATACCTAACATCCCACTAATCTACGTGCAAGATCCTATCTTGTAAATTTGTCCCATAGGATCTCATAGCTGCAATGTCATTTACCTGTATCCACCTGCTAAGAGCATATGTGGCCTTTTTCTCTTTACCTTTGATGTATTTGATCTAAAAATAAAACTCACTAATCATAGTCAACCATATATCTTACATGGCTTTCATATTCAGCTGGTCAAACAAATATCTCAACCCACTCTGATCACTCATCAATACAAACCTCCTGCCAAGAAGATAGTACCTCCACATATTCAATTCATGTATGATCACTCCTAGATCAATATCATGTGTTGGAAATATTTTCTCATGCTCATTCATTTTTCATGACTCATAGCATACCACCTGTCCATCCTGCATAAGGACACCACCAAGCCCTCTTTTTTAAGAATATGTACATACTACAAATGATTTTTTTGAATATGAGATCTTTAACACTAGAGCATGTGTCAACAACGCTTAAAATGTTCAAAATTGGCCTCACACTCCTTTGTCAATTCAAACTTATTACCTTTCCTATGCAATGATGTAATCGGATAAGAAATTTGTGAGAATTTCCTAATGAATCCCCTGTAATAACATGCCAATCTCGTGAAATATCTCACTTCATCTACATTTCTAGGAGCTGCCTACTCCATGAAATATCTTAAATTTTATGGATCCACTTCTATTCCCTTCTTGGAGACAACACGTCCCAAGTAATGTACCTCATTCTAAAAGAAACTACATTTGTTGAACTTAGCATACAACTAATGCTCTCTCAACAATCTCAACATTGTTGCCAAATGCTCAGAATTCTCTTCTTCATTCTTAGAATATAATAATATGTTATCAATCAATATGATCACAAAATTTTCCAGATAAGGACACAACACACTACTCATCAAACACATAAATGTATTTGGAGAATTAGTCAAACCGAATGGAACTACAACAAACTCATAATGCGCATACTTGGTCCGAAAGTTATCTTGCAGATGTCCTCTTCTTTTATGTGTACCTGATGATATCTTGATCTCAAGTCGATCTTATAGAATACTAATTCTCCCTTAAGTTGATCAAACAAATCATCGATCCTCAGTAGTGGGTACCTATTCTTGATAGTAACTTTATTCAACTACTTATAGTCAATGCATGGTCTCAGAGTGTCATCATTCATTTTTACGAACAACATTGGTGCACCTCATGCTAATACACTTGTCCTGATGTATCCCTTATCAAGCATCTCTTTCAGCTGCAAATTTAACTCTACCAACTTAGGTGTGCTCATCCTGTAAGGTGCCTTTGATGTTGTTCTTTCCCTTGGTAACAACTCAATAGAAAATTCTACTTACCGGTGAGGTGGAAACTATGGAATTTATGCAAGAAAAAAATCCTGAAACTTTTGTAGATCTCGATACCTATTGAAAACATCTTCTTCCTCAACCTCCTTTCCTTTGTCAACATAGATATGTATTGCAAATAAAAAAACCATTTCCTGCAACTACACTTGTCCTGCATAGCTGTTGCCATCCTAACTGATGTGCCTTTCCTCTTTCCATGTAAGACTCTTGGTTTTGCATTGTCATCCAAACACTCAAAGGATTTTTCATAACAATATACCTTGGTCCTGTCAAGATATAACCAATCCATACCCAATAGCATACTATATGATCCCAATGGAAATATGTTCAAGTGCGCTGCTATAGACATGCCATTTAACTCAAATGCACAAGCTCTTACCCAATGGTGAACTCTTTTCTTTGTACATGTAGCCAACTACACTAACTAAGATTATACATGCATTTATTTTCTCAAACCACACATATCCACCAAGTTAGGATTAATATAACTATAATTATATCTAGGATCATTCAAAACAATAACAACTTGATCACAAAGCTTACCATCCATCTTAATGATATAATCCTGATGATATGCCTAAATGTTGTCCACGTCTACATAAATCTGAGGAATGTTATGACCAACATCCTCAACTTTCTGTGTCTCTTGTGCATTATAGATCTAGGGAATACCACCTTGATACTGTGGAAAATCCCTCTTACAATCATCCTTGCCACATATCCAACATTCCAATGGTGCTCTACCATCACCTCTAGTCTACTTCTCTCCAGGTCCCTTCCTAGTTGTATTGAAATTATTGTAAGTAACCACATTTTCTTTATCACATACATCTTGCACTATTTCCCACTTTGGTGGCCATCTCCCTTTATATTTATCATTTCCTTTCAAATCACGCTTAGGCTATACTTTGAGTTTTTAATCCTCATAACAATGCTTCAGATTTTGAATGGCCTTCTCTAATGATGTAGGCTCATTGAACTCAATATAGTCTCTGTAGGCTACTGGAAGCCCACTGATGAATATTTTAACGTTGTACTTCTCCTCCTTGAGGTAAGGTGCATATCTCAAAAACTCCAAAAACCTACTTGTATACTCATCATCTATCATGGAACACATCAAAAACTCATAAAATGCCTTAGTTATAGCATCATAGTACCTCTTTGAAAGATACTTCTTCTGAAATAGCCTCTCGAACTCACTCCAAGTCTTTTCCTCCTCCTAAATATCCCTAACATTCTTCACATATTCCCACCAATTTTCTTCTTTACCTTTGAGGCTGAATGTAGCTCTTTTAGCTTCCATGTTTTCTGAGTAATCATGCAACCTAAACAATTTCCTCATGCCAAGTAACCATTCCTCTGCATCCTATGATTTATTCATATCTCTATCAAAGGTATGTGGCTTTTCTTTCTTAAACTCATCCAGGAAATACCTCTTATCACTCCTCCTGTAAGGATGATAGAGATGATGATCATAATTCATATCAGAACTAGAACTAGAATAGTACCTAATTCTATCGTCTCTCCTATTCGGAGTGTCCAGGAACCTACTATCTCTAATCGTGTCATCTTTATCAGACCTATAGCCACCGGGAGACCTACTTCCATATGCCCCATTAGTTACATACTCCTATCCATAATTGATATGAATTGTTCCTTATCGATGCAAATCTGACAGATTTTGAAGGATTGTTGTATTTACTTCTACTTGTTTTTCTTGTGTGTGTATGATTCTATCATTGTCTGCTTTAAAACTCCTTATCTCTTCCTTAAAACTCCTTAGTGTATCTTCTAAATCCAATGAGCTCCTAACACCATGTTTCTCATCGGATTCATAATGATAATATTTGTAGTCTACTATCTTTCTAGCCATATTTAATTTCCTCCTTCAAGGAATCTCATGCCATCTTAAACAAAATGAAAATAAACCAACATACCTTAGCACAATTTAGGGAGGATATCTCATATGCAAGATCACAAAATCAGCATAATACATGTATATACATAATAATTAGAGCATAGATATTTATGAAACATCATATACCAACACATAAAACTCATTCTAGTTAGATTCCAACCATCAATGTATGACCATACCCACTACACCCATGACCTTATGCATGACAATGACAACCATACCATTTTACACTTAGCAACATCTAAACATATCACACGTATAACTATTCATATGCTCATGAAAACACATTAAAATAACACCATCAACCATTCCATGGAAAAATCATTGCCACCATGACCAACAACATGCGAATGGAACAAGTACATAGACCACAAGCATGAGAAACACGTGCATGACCGACACAAATGGAATACAAAAATAATCTTGAAAACATAATACTTTTCCCAAGTAGAGTGCAACCACACTCTGATACCACTTGTAACGTACAAATCCCCTCATATTTACCCAAGTAACTAGCCAATTGGGGTAACATGAGTTGAGGGTAGTTAAGAGCAGACTCAACCTCCCTGGTGACTATAAGGAAGTGGAATTGAGGTGAAAAATACATAACACAGACTCCCTACACCTAGTACAGGACCCCCAGAGGCTATCCTAGTCATCAATAAGACTTGTCTTTGGGTCCCACTAACTTTTACTGAAGAAAATCAACAGAATCTCTCTTTATATGGGCAAGGGTGTGTCTGGGAGGCTTCGTATGCTCCCACGGCATAGCCATGTGTGCATCCATGGACTCTTTTACCCATACTTGTGCCTACTACTGCATGATTTGAGGTACTTTTTAATCCCATAATCCCTCACACTGCCCAGAACTTCCTGTAGCTTTCAGAATCCATCAAACACATGAAGACAATTCCAATGAACCAAAAACTGACTCTATGACTAGGCCTCACCATCCCCAATCAGGACTGATATTCTGTGAAACACTTGGCATGAATGAAATCTACAAGTCTAGGATACAAGACAGGGCAAAAATGACTGAAAACTCTTGAGAGACATTACAAGAAGGATAACCATCGTCTTCCTTGAACTGATATGACATCAATTAGGTTTTTCATCTATTATATTAACATTTACAAGTAAATACATGAAATAATATTGACATGAATAAGCCATTTAACCATGCTTATAACCAACATAAAACCATGGAAATAAGATTGATATAAAATCCATTAAATCCGCACATTAATAACTAAAAAATCAAGAGTATTAGCTTTTATTAAACATAGGAAATAGTCAACCAGGTTTGGGACATCCACATACTACCCAACCATAGACATGGTTGAGCCAAAACTCTCTTCAGCCAATCACCCCCATGCCATTTTCCAAGCATGAATGTGGTATGTCATGGATAAACCAATCCAAAATCAACCAAGCGAATCCAGAGGTTAAACCATGTCCAACCTCACCATATCGTGATCACACCAAAATTGGTGCCTCGATCACAAGACTAAACCGAGCTTGGAATGCCTCCAGAAATCCATCACTATCCTTACAAAATTTTCCATCTCTCAGTCTCTCAAGATTTACTGCAATCCAATCCTGGATCACTAGGCCATAAGCTGAGACACCACCATCAAGCTTTACCGTGTATCCCACCAAAATCAATAAAGGGATTCCTAGGCCTTTGGGAATTTTCCTTGAGACCACCTCCACCCCAGACTATGAAATACATCGAGCAATTCCAAAGCTCAAAACTGATTTCAAAATCCCAATACACTATGTCTATATAGAAAAAGGCAAGGCAAGGTTGTAAACCACTTTCAAAACCTAGAAAAACCATGCCACCGATAGAAAGAGAACCAAATAACAACATGCATAAGTTGTGCATGTCCAAACCATATAGGAAATCACACATGCAATATGTTACCTACATGTATTCTTGCTGAAGTTGCTAGATCCTACTTCTCCTTACTTGATATTTTATTTCCTTTCCTTTCCTTCTCCTTCCTTTGCTTGTTTTCCTGTTTCTTGGCTCAATGCTGAATTTCTCCAAGAAAATTATAAGTATCCAAGAATATGAGAGAGACAGAGAATAATCAGAGAGATCCAAAACTAAAGTGAAAAAATGTACCAACCAGTCCACATAAGCCTTTTTATCAATGTGTCCTCTATTTTCTTCATTTTCCATTATTTTCCTTCAGTTTCCTCCTCACATGCAGCATGTGACCTTTTACCTTCCTTTTCTCCTAATTTCCTTTATTTTCATAAATAAAAGTGCCAAAAATATTTTTTTCCTATTTAATGCCTTAGCCATTGCCTTTGCCAATGTCCCCTAGCTATAAACACATATCCAGTGACGCCCACTAAGATATATTTTCCCAAAATTTAGCTTGGAATAAGTGTCCCTTAACTATGGTCTTATTTTTTCCTTTATTAACTTTTATTACATGAACTTTTAGCCCGAGTTTGTTACACTCTTATTAATGAATCCGTTTAAAAATTTATGATATGATACAGGGAGCTTCGATGTTGATTGGCACTTGGTCGTGGAATCCTAAAGAACTAAGGGCATAGAGAATGGCTTAGTACCAAAGTGCTATGGATCATATTGGAGGTTGGAGATTTCAGAACTCCGGTATAAATGCATTCTGAGAAAATTTTCGATACATGGGATCTCCGATGTTGATTAGTGTTTAGTCGTGGAGATGATAGAACCAAGGGTGCAGAGCAATAACACTAGGAGATAGGCCCCTGAAAAAATCCTGAAGGGCTTAGCACCTAATTTTTATGTCGCCAATCACAAAACTCAGTTCTATGGTGTAAATTTTACAAGGGGCGAAGCAAAAGGGGCTAAAGGCCAGGATCAGAATCCCTCATTTTCGTAACATCAAAATAATAAAAGCTATGATATGCATAGCTCAAATATTGTAGTACAAAGGAGTATGGAGGATGAACAGGTCGGTAGCTAAAGAGTAAATGTGCACAAAAGAGTTGGTAGATGGATTAATGGAGACAGAGACAAAGACCACCATGTCAAGGCAGCAAGGACCATGTTTGTGCATGATTATTTAAATAGAGCCTATCATGAGCTGAGAAGTACGCCATATTTAATATTCCCATGCATGCTTCATTGAATCAAATGAAGATCAGACCCTCAGGGACAAGAGATTGATTACATAAATAACATAGCCATGCTGGAGTACATTCTAAGGATTGTGATTAAATGAATAATCATGGAGAGCCTTGTTGGAATGTATAGGTTAACTGATAATTTATACCTCAACATGGAAACTCTCAGAAGCCCATTCCCAATGTTTAATGTGGATAAAGATATTAGGAATTTTTATGCAAAAGAAACATGTATAGACATGCAGGAGTACACTCTTAGGTAGTGTGGATGACAATAGAGATAACATCAATGAGTGAGTAACAGAGAAACAAAACCCAGGATTGCAATTGAGAAACTAGGGGGAAGTACCATTGTCGAGTGAGCTAAGTGGAGAGATTTGTGTGTGTGTGTGATGTTGTGCCAGTCCAAGTGATCTTGTTCTCCAGAGAAAGGCTAAGAGTTCTTATGCATAGGAAAGAGGCCTATATAGCTTTCATTATTGTGTAATAGGCCGAGAGATCTCGTCTTGTTGTGAAAGAGGTCGAGAGAACCTGTGGAATAAAAGGTGCTAAGAGGTGAACATATGTTGTTGAAAATCATAGGATAGAGAATAATTTGATGTTTTGGTGTGGACTGAGTGCTGAGAGACTTTTGATGAGTGAATGTTGTTCAGAGGAACAATGAGTTGCAACAGAGTGTGCAGATGACAAAGTGTTGTGTGGGCCAAAATTCTAATGGGGAGAACATATATGAAAATAGATAGAGAGTCCGCGAATTAAATTAGTTCCTTATTGAGTGTGGGTTGGAGCCAGCATATAGGAAGTTGGTGCTTCCATCTCTAGTGGGTTTCTGAGAAGGCATGGTGGTTGGTGCCTCCTTCAAGTTGGTTCTTGCATAAATCCAAGTATTTTCAAGTTGGTTGCTTGCAAAAAATCCATGAAGTTGGTGCTTCACATGGTGCTTCTGGTAAGCTGATCAGGTGTCTACAAAAGGAAGGAGTTTGTGCTTCCTACTAGTGGGTGCTAGTAGGAAATCAAAGGGAGCTAGTGATTCCTATGAGTGGTGGCTCACAAACAGATTGATGTAATAGAGTAGGTGCTTTTATTTTTACATCGATAACAACAACAAGTTTTGATAGTTTGTTCCTGAAACAATTTCCACCTAAAACCTTCATGCCTCATGTGTTTGTTGATCATGATATGTATTCTTGTGTTGGTTGATATGGATGTTTCTATGGTTGTTAATGGTTGCTCACATATAATGGATGCCAAGTTTTAATAATGAAAAATAAATTGGCATAAAAGTTAAGATTATCCTTTGTTGGAATTCCGTTAGACCAAAACCTGCAGGTCTTAGTCTCCGCTACAATCACCAAAGTTAGGATCCATGAGAGGCAGTTAGTCCATGTCGTGAAACACACGGGGAGTGTTGAACCCAATGTCCAACAATCTCCCCCCCAATGCGAGTTGGGTGAGTTTCGAACTCGAGACCTATCGCTCTGATACCACTTGTTGGAATCACGATTGTCGTTAGACCAAAACCCATAGGCCTTAGTCTCCGCTACAATCACTGTTATAGCATCATTTTTCACCCTCATGTGATTCATGATTGTCTCTATGGCCTTGGGCACCCATTCCCACAGACTTGAACAAAATTCATAAAAAACAGTGTTAAAAATCCCATACGCGGGTATGCCCAGACTTTTCCTCATGTATACGCGAGTCCACATGCACTTTTCCGTGTATGCCATTAAAATCATTAAAAAATATATAAAAATTCCCTATTTTCGGGCTGGGTTGATGGTTACTCCAGTAGTTCAACCACCCCAGCACGTGGCCAACTATTTCCAACTGATTGAAACTACTTTGAGGGAGTATAAAAGCCCCTCATGTGCATGGCCTAAGGGAGAGAGAAATTTTATAGATATTATACTCTGTTGGAATCCCAATTCAAGTCTGAATTCCCGTGCCTCCTACACTTTCCTAGATTTTTACAAGAAACCCTTGTTTCCTAGAGATGTTCATCCATTTATATTCCATCTCGAGTGCACAAGTCTTGAAAGTATCTTAGTGAGGCAAGGGAGGGACAGATCTGGACGACGGTCTGGTCGAAGATCGTGGAAGGATTCAGGTGATCTCTGTTGTGAATCACGATTTCTGTTAGACCAAAACCCGCAGGTGTTAGTCAACGATCGCATCGCCAGAGATAAGGATCCACGAAAGGTGGTTAGTCCATGTCGCGAAACACATGGGGAGTGTTGGTTTATCCAATGTCCAACAATCTCCCCCCCAATGCGAGCCGGGTGTGTATCAAACTCGTAACCTACACTCTGATACCACTTGTTGTGAATCACAATTGTCGTTAAACCAAAACTCGCAGGTGTTAGTCAACGATCGCATCGCTAGAGATAAGGATCCACGAAAGGTGGTTAGTCCATGTCGCGAAACACACGGGGAGTGTTGGTTTATCCAATGTCCAAAAATCTCTCCACTTTTTATTACTGTACATGTTGTTCGTAATAAAGAAGAACCATCTTGTTCCCAAATTCACGTGTTAATATTTGCTTGCAGATGTGAAAAGGTTATTATTTAAGAATTTATTATTTTTTATATGATGTTTCACATGGTTTTCACTGACATTTAGGGTAAATATATGCTGTACAACTAGATATCCGTGCATGTTTCTTCTTGGTTTTCAGGTTAAGGAGGAAGAAGGGTTGTTGGGGGTTTGAATCCCGCAGGATCTACATCAAACGTAGGATTACGGGTGAGTTCTACTATCGATGTTATCTATTTCTTAGCATACAAGTGTGGTTGTGTGAGTCCTTCTTGAATAGCATGCCCTGATCTGTGGAGTTTTTGACCCAACAAACCTCTAGGGTGTTTTTCTCCAAAATAGAACTGGCGACTCCACTGGGGATTGCATTCTTGTGATTCCCCTGTTGGGTGGTTTTAGTTGTTTGAAAGGTTTCCAACAGTTTTAACTATTATTTCCAGTCCAGTTAACTTTTTCCCAGTCAAACTGAAGACCTAGTTCTTTATCCAGGCTTGATCATTTTTGTTTTTCATTATTTACCTTTCTGTACGCAAGTTTTTCTATACAGAGACGCGTATACACGCAGGTTTTGTTAAAGGAAGTCGCATATACATGGGTTTCCTTTGACACAGTCGTGTATGCACACTTGTTTCAAAACTCTCAAGTAGTGTATGCCTGGGCAAATTTTAAAATTTTTGATTTCTTAAATTTTTAGTCTTGTCTGCCTGTGGAGACCTATTCCTGCAGTGTCTTTAGAGTCTCTGGATTGGGTTGGTAGTGGTTATTGGTATTTTTTCTCTCTTGATTGGTTGAAGACTAGCTTATTAGGCAAATCTTGTTTTTAGTGCTTGCATTTCTGGTTCGAGTACCAAGATTTCTTTCTGGGGATTCTTGGTTGTTCTGCTTCGTCAGGACAGAGAGCCTTTGCTCATTTACTCTTTCCTAGATTTGTGTCTTGCTTTGCGCTTCAATTTTTGCCTATTTTTGGTTTGTTTTCTTGAGTTCATTTGACTAGGTCTTGTTGCAATTTTTGAAGAGTCTTTCTTGGTTCTTTGAAGTTTTTGTTTGCAGCAAGGTTGTACTATTCTTCTAGGCTGAGTTACTGAGTTTCTTGTCTTCTTTTGCTCATATAAATATTGCTACTAAGTAGCCCTATAAGATTTGGAGCATTTTTGAAGTTTTGCTTGAAATTCCGAGTTGTTTGGCTTGGGATTTGATAGTTTTCTTGGTCTCTTCGAGCTCTTCTTTTTATAAAAATTCAAAAGCTCAAAAAACATTTTGTTTAGTCATTTGTTTTTGTTTTGCATTTTTTTTTCGTTTCCTTACATATTTTGAAGCTTTGTTGAGATTTCTTGCCTTTGGTTTTTGACTTGATTTTGGAAAGGAATTGTCATTGGTTTCTTCCTCTTGTTTCAAGCATATTTTGGTGTCTTTATACTGAGAGTTTATGATTTTGGGAAGTAGCTTTGTGGACAACCAAAAAGAGATAAAACTAAAGGATCTTTGGGAAATTTCTCTCTGCTTTAGTAGATTTTGCATCTTATAATTTGCATGCTCTTAGTTATTTGCATCAGGTGCACTTAAGCATTTAGATTTTTTCATATTTTTTGCGAGTGTGAAGTTTGTTATCTGAAAAGAAAAAATTTTAGTCTCGTAGAACCTGTGTAGAAATTTCCTTTCATCGAAAGGCAATTACTGCATTTGCATGTAGTTTGGTTTCATTAATTTATTTTCTGCATCACAAAACACCACGAGTTTCATTTCCGTATTCCTTTGACCTAATATAACAGCCAATCAAAATAAGCGCTATAATTTAAAAACAACTAGCAAGTTTTTTATTAAGTGTCATACACCAACTAGCTAGGTTGTAGGGCCTTGGATTAGGTGAGTGGAGAGTTAACTCTCCAAGGCCGCTAAAAAAAAAACATAGAAGTTTATTAATTGAGCGAAATCCAACCCCGTTAGGTGGACTGGGAAAGCTCTCCTCCAGAGAGTCAAGCGCGAGGGGAAGTGAAGGCCGAGAAGAGAGATACCCCCTCTCTGATTTGCTGGATCTTGCCTCAAGACCGTTCCGCCTGGCTTCTGACATGGATTGGTGCCCATAGTTGCCATTCCTAGGTTCCACATAGGTGACTGCGGGGGGGAATACCCGTGGTACCTAAGGTAGACGTCGTATCACTTCCAACAGTACTTCTGGGGGGTGCCCTTGTAAAGCTTGGGTACTTGTGCCGGCAAAGGCTGTTGTTAGGAGGTCGGCGTAACTGTTTTTGTTACCTTCGCTAGTAGGCCTGGGTCGTAATTATCCCAGACTACTTTTGGGAGGTCCTATTCTTCGCTTCCTTGTATTTTGGTGTCCGGTCCTAATCACCCAGAGTGGAAATACCTGAAGGCTGTTTGCTTGGTTGTATCTCAGGGATTTTTGTAGTGAGTTCTCTTTGCTCCTAGCTTGCCTAGCTTTATACTTTTTTGAGACTAATTAAAATTTGTTAAAGTGGCTGATCAAGCGCCTCGTCAATCGAGGAGAATCCGGGGGTTATCTCTCGAGAGTCCAGAGCCTTCTTCAAGAAGGAATAGGAGTAATTTAGAAGGTGAATATCACCCTGTGGCGTCTGACGCAGTGGAGAGAGATCCTCCACAAGGGATTGAAGGTTTTGTAGTTAGCTCTAGTGTTGGTTCTGAGAGGAGCGTTCTGCTCACCTCGAGAGTCTTATTTCCACAGGAAGAAGAAGTACTAGTAGAGGAAGTATCTCAACCCTCTAAGTCACTTCCATCTCCTCTTCCTCCTGATTATCAGTTCGTTGTTGAGTACATTGGACCTGAGTCTGCAAGACCAGAAAATCCTCCATATTATTCATACCTTTCGATGGCCACGACTGGGAACGCGACTTCTGCTATGAGTGCTGCAAGCATTCAGACTCCTGCTTCAGTTGAAGGAGGAGGCACTATTGCTATATCTTCGATTGCTTCTAGTAATACTGTGTTTGGCTCTGGTTTCACCCAAGCACATGCTTCTCAATCTGGTCCCTTTTGTTTTGGAATGCCCACTAGTGGGATTCCTTCATTTTCCTTTCCACTGCTGCAGCTGGATCTACACCCATGTCTTCCATGGTTAGTGGATCAGATTCTTTTCAAGGGTTCCCCTTCGGAACTGGGCATATTCCTAGTTCGAATCCTTCTTTAGGGTATTTTATGTTTACTTCTCAGACTCAAAGTTTTAACCCTTGGTCTGGAGGTCAGAATTCAACTACTTTTACTGGTTGGAACCCTGTATTTACAACAGTGGGGGCAGGGAATTAGTTTTACGCTGGTCACCAAGGGAATTATTCTTTCCCTTCGTCGAGTGCTTATCAGAATTTTTCCCCTATTTCTAATGCCTGGAACCCCTATCAGGGGCTTTCCTCTTCGTTCAATACTTCATGGGGAGGGGGAACTGGTTCGGTCTTTGGTAACTCTGCGTTGGGAGGAGGTTCTTCTCCTTTTTCTATGAGTTCTTTCTGGCAACTTGGTGCCTTATCAAATCCAGGGTATTCTTTTCAGAATGTAGGGAATCCATCCCATCAAGGATGGAATCATCAGGCTCCGCCTCGTTTACCTTTTCTGGCAACGTTAAACTTTCCATATCTGTCGAAATTGACGAATGATCCGATCCGGTACAGTCTGGGGTGGCCTCCGGTTCCAACCAAAATACCTTCAAACATTCCAAAGTTTGAAGGAAGGAATGGAGAGGACCTGGCTGACCATATCACCACCTTCCATTTATGGTGCTCTTCTAACTCCCTAATCAATGATTTGATTAGGTTGAGATTGTTTCAACGCACCTTAACTAGAAACACTGCCAAGTGGTATATTGAGTTAACTGGGGGAAATTTTGCTACATTTGGAGATCTGGCTGTTACATTTCTAAATCATTTCCAGTTTCCCATCCATTATGATGTCGGGACTGAACTCCTAGCTAATTTTAAGCAGGACGATGCAACCCACATTTCTGACCCTATTCAGGAATGGCGGAGAAGGAAGAGGCTTATTAAAGCTCATATTGCAGGAGAATTCCTTTTGGAATGGTTTTTGAAATCTCTGCAGTTGGATATTTCTAAAGATGTATCCCTGTCTGGGGTATTTTCCAAGGAGCAGGCCATTTTTAGGGCCTATTAGCTTGAATTGATATATTCTCAGTCTGGGGTCCTTCATAAATATTTTCCCAATGCTCCTCGCTCCAAATTAGATTTATCCAAGACTAAGCCTGGTCCTCATGGTGATGCACTTATTGGGTCAATCAATAGTGGTGCAGCTAACCTGCTTACTCAATTGCAGCAGTTGTCTATACAATCTGCTCCTTCTGGTCAAGTTGTGCCTACTGAGTCATCGCCTTCCCAATATTTGTCGGTAAATGCCGTCCAAAATTTCGATCCCAAAGGAAATCAACAATCCGAAGGCAAGAAGAAGGGACGGAATAATAAGAAAAAGGGAAAGAATGGGAAGGGTAATGCAAATAAAACCAATGAGCATGTTGGTGAGGGTCAAAAGGATTAAAATAAAGTGAAGTTTCCATGCAATTTGTGTGCTGGAGACCATCTTACACACCTTTGCCCTAAAATTCAGGATGCGTAGCACTTGTTAGCTCAGCAGGGTTCTTCTAGTTCCCAGGCTGTGTTGACAAACCCTTTTCACCAAGGGCAACAGCTAGTTGTTGGCGCGAATAAAAGTACTGGGGCTTCCTCTGGGGGCACCCAAGAAGGGGAAATTCCGTCAAACATATACATTATGAGTACTCACGTGGATGTCACTACGAGATCTCGTGATTATGGCGAAGAAGAGTCTTCGAAAGCTAAGGGTGCTCCCAATGCTACTGAGCCGCTTCATATCACGAGGCCTACTATTGAGCCTATACCTTGGATGCCAAAAGCATCTACCAAGCGTACGATGATTAATCCAAATGCTAGGGCTGCCTAGAACTACTCTATTGTGAAAGATCTGGCGCAGATTCCTTATGCCATGTTGGCTCTAGAGGTGCTCCAGTCTTGTCTGGCTCAGCACAATGCTCTACTCACTGCTCTTGGGGCTGTCGATCCAAATAAATATTTTATGATTACATTCGATATGACTAATTTTAAAAAGAGACTCCCTCATCATATGGCTTTTCATATCAAATCGTCGTATCGAAAATGCAATATTTTTGAACGGTCATTCATGAGGGTGCTTCCACATGTGTGATGTCTCTCACATGCTGGAAAGGAATTGGATCTCCCACAGCTATTCCATCTGCTACTCTTCTGACTGCATTTGACGGTCATTCTCACAGACCGCATGGTATTGTCCCAGCTTTGCCCATCTGTGTTGGGGGAAAAAATGTAAATATAGAGGTTGAGATAGTTGATGCAAGCTTGGACTACAACCTTTTGTTGGGGAGAAATTGGATTTATGAGATGGATGCCATTGCATCTTCATTGTTTTGGATTATTTGTTTCCCTCACGAAGGGAGGATTGTTACAATGGACCAACTGGACTATCCTCCTGTAGACCCAAATGCATCTATTGACTCAACTATTCCAAAGTTGGATAATACCAAGTCACCTATTGAGAATTTAGGGGTTGGAATGTATTCTTCCTTAATGGGTACTTTTGATATTCCACCTCCTACGGTTCATATAAATGCAATTTCATCCTCCAGGGCTCCTCTTCGAAGATATTTCTTCAGAACTCATTATTTTTCGGACCCTTGGACCTTGCCTTCCCCCACCGCCACACTAGCGGAAGGTCAAGTGGGTGGAATGGCGTTTCCCATGTCTGCAGCTGAGATTGCTTATCAATCTATTGTTGACTTTGCAGAGTCCATTCCAACTCCTCTTTCACCGGAAGAGTTGGATGGAGAAGTGGCTCCGGCTTGGACACTTAGTTCTTCTTCTACCCAGGATTGCCTTGATACCACTCTTCCATCTGAAGAGGCCATCCTGGAAGCTATTACTGGTATAGATAGACCATGGGATGATTTGCATCATCGGTCCTACTTTTTACCTGAGTTGAGCGAAGTTGAAACGAGTTTTCCAAGTCCTCCATCTCCTGGTCCTATTCGCCCAATCCTGAACCCTTTAGCACCAACAAAGGTATATGCTGAAGGGAACATGGCTGTGATTTCTCCAACTATCCCGATGAACATTTCCAGGGATCCCAATGTTATTGAGAATGTCTTCATTGGAGCTGAATGTTCCCCTGAAGAGATTCAGATTTACACCAATCTCTTTAAAGAATATAGGGATGTGTTCGCTTGGTCTTATGAGGAAATGCCTGGTATAGATCCATCTATTGTCCAGCATGAGATCAAGACTTATGGAAATGCTAAGCCTATGAGGAAAAAAATTCATCCGGTTAATCCTAGGAAGGCTGCAGCTATCAAAGCTGAGGTGGAGAAGCTGCTGAAGGCAGGGTTTATTTATCCTGTTCCTTTGACTGAATGGGTTTCAAATCCTGTTCCCGTAGATAAAAAACAAGGAAAAATTCAAGTTTGCATCGATTTCAGAGACCTTAATAAAGCATGTCCTAAAGACAATTACCCCACACCATTTATAGATCAGATCATCGATTAGTGTGCCGGTAACGAAATTTTCTCCTTCGTGGACGGTTTCTCCGGATATAATCAGATTACTATTCGTTCTGAAGATCAGTATAAGACTGCCTTTATTTGTCCCTGGGGTACTTTTGCTTACAAGAAGATGCCTTTTGGTCTTAAAAATGTTGGGGCTATGTTTCAACGGGCCATGTCATATGCCTTCCATGACATCAAATAGATTATCAAGGCATATTTGGATGATTTCATTGCTCATTCTCGAAAGAGGATGGATCATCCTGCTCACCTCCATCAAGTGTTTGAACGATGTCGTTTCTACAAGATTAGGTTGAATCCGAACAAGTGCATTTTCACGGTTACATCCGGTCGGTTATTGGGATTCATTGTGTCTAGGGAAGGGATTAGGGTAGAACCCTTCAAGGTTGAGGCAATACTTCGGTTGCCTCCCCCGTCATCTATTCGTCAACTTCAAAGTCTACAAGGAAAGGCTAATTTTCTTCGGAGATTTATTGCAAATTATGCTGAAGTTACCAAGGGATTTATGAGATTGTTGAAGAAGGGAGTTCCATTTTTTTGGGATGACTTCACTCAACGCTCATTCGATGCTTTGAAAAAAGCATTGACCTCTGCTCCTTTATTGAGTCCACCTGATTATAGCAGGGATTTACTTTTGTATCTTGCAGTAGCAAAATATACCATTGGTATGGTTCTGGTTCAGGAGGATGATGCTCTTGCAGATCATGTTATATACTATCTTAGTCAAGGATTGGTAGGACCTGAACTCCGATATACTCCGATAGAAAAATTAGCTTTAGCAGCTGTTCATGCTATGTAGTGACTCTGGCATTACATTCTTCTATGAAAAAATTATGTTTTGGTAGCAGCCAATCCATTTCAGTTTGTTCTCAGTAGGCGAGTGATTGGGGGAAAATACAATAGATGGATTGTGATTTTGCAGGAATTTTATCTTGATTTTATGTCTGCCAAGTCCAAGAAATCATTGGTTTTCGCGGAATTGATCTCCGAGTTGCCCTATGGGGATGAGTCAATCTATGATGAATCCTTTCCGGATGAACATTTGTTTCTTATCTCTCCACAGGATCCTTGGTATGGAGATATAATTGTGTATCTCTAGACTGCGAAGTTTCCATCTACTTTTTCGAAAGATGAGCGTCGTAAGTTACGTTACTTGGCTAAGAATTACTTGATCATTGGTGATGCTTTATACCATCGAGGGGTTGATTCAATCCTGAGACGTTGCTTAACTCTCGAAGAAGCTGAGGCTGTGCTGAATGATTGCCACAGTGGAGCTTGTGGTGGTCATTTATCTGGGCTTGCTACAACCCAAAAGAGCTTGCGTACTGGGTACTTTTGGCCTTCAATTTTCAAATATTGTATGGAGTCGGTCAAAAAGTGTCATCTGTGTCAAGTTTATACTCGAAAAATGCACACTCATCCAGCTCTGCTTTTTCCAGTCATTACTGTCGGTCCCTTTACAAAGTGGGCTATTGATTATACTACTTGTAACCTGCCTTCGGCTAAAGGTCACAAGTACATTATTGTAGCAGTAGACTACTTTACGAAGTGGGTCGAGGCTATGCCTACTTTTGGGAATGATGGTGAGACTGCAGCTCTTTTTCTTTTCAACCAGGTTATTGCTCGTTTTGGTATTACTAGAGAGATTGTCACTGATCATGGCAATCATTTTCAGAATAGCATTATGGTTGACTTGGCTCTAAAATTAGGTTTCCGGCAGGAGCATTCATCTCCGTATTATCCTCAAGCCAATGGCCAAGTGGAAGTCGTGAATAAATATTTGAAGACAATTCTTCAAAGGACAATAGATAAAGCTCGATCCAACTGGCATATTATGCTATATCCTGCACTTTGGGCATACAGGACGTCAGTGAAAACTGCAACTGGCTTTACTCCGTTTCAGCTGGTTTACGGGTTGGAATCTGTATTTCCCATTTAATGTGAGATTCCTTCTCTTAATTTAGTTGTTGAACTTCTTCTTGACACTTCTAGTCTTGAAGAACATCTCCTTCATCTGGAACATCTTGATGAGCAACGTCGGGATGCCGCCACGACGAATGAGGCGCATAAAAACAGAGTTAAAGTTCAGTATGATAAAGCAGTCAAACCTAGGGTTTTTTTGAAAGGTGACCTTGTTTTGGTCAATGCCCAAGAAAAATATGCCCTGGGGGCAGGGAAGTTTAAGTCTATGTGGTATGGCCCCTTCATCGTTAAAAAATTCCTTAAAAAAGGAGCATATACCTTGGTTGATTTCGAAGGGAATGAGTTGTCAGAGCCTAGAAATGGGCTCTATTTGAAAAAGTATTATGCCTAGGCTCCGGCCTGACATTTTGCTTTTATATATAGTAGTTTTTCTTTGTACATATCTGGTTGTTTTTCGATCTTTGATGGGTTGGTGATGTTTTTGATCTGCTTTGGCAGGTTGTGTCAGATGTCATGAGTCATTTTGGTTTCACTGATGGTACTAGTAGACACACCCGAAACTTGGCTTCCGCGGCTTGGGTGCTTCATCATCCATCCGGTCAACTGTTAGTATCAAGAGGAGTCTGTATTGGTCCTGCTTCCAATAATATAGCAGAATACACTGCAGTTATTTATCTACTCTCGGAGGCAATATCTTTGGGTGTTGATTCATTGGTAGTTTTCTTGGACTCTTAGCTGGTGGTGTCGCAGTTGAACAATACTTATCGGGTTCGAGATCCATTTTTACTTTGGTTGTTCTTGAGGGTACGTTTGTTACAAAGATCATTTCAATTTTTAACTTTCATTCATATTCCTCGAGCTGATAATTGGATGGCAGATTCATTAGCTAATCAAGAAATTGATTAGAATATTAATCATTCCATAAAATAAAATTTAATCATCAAAAGCATCATACATTTTCATACATTTGTCACATCACATCAAACATCGTTGTATATATATCATCAGAGTGTTCAAAAATCTATACAAAATTTGGATTCATAAGTCATACAAAAAATTGGGCTTATGCCCGATCATGTTCAGTCTCAAAAAATATACAGTCATCTGGTATATCATATCTATCTACGCCTGTGGTCCCTGCCCAGAAGTTGTGTTCCTATAGAACATGATCGTGATGGCAACTCGGCGGAATAACCGTACCCAGTCACGGGGTACTCCTACCACCCGTCTTTGGATGGCTTCAGGCAGATCTTCCACTGCAGCCATAGGTACTTGGCGGGTTAATCCCTCCAAGTTCCTCTGTACAGCCTGGAAGGTCTTGTCTGGATCTACTATATCCGCCTCGCCTCTGTGACGCTTATGTCGTGGGTAACCCTCAGGTCGGACTGGTCCAATATATGTATCATGATCATTTTAAAATTGTAAGTCATTTTGAATCCATTCAAAAACATGTTTATTTTCCATATTTTTTCACATATATTGAAAAAATCCAAAAAATTATATAAGTCAAAATTTGAAAACTTACCGATTGTGCCCCATGCCGCGTCAGGTGGAATGACGAGGTCTGGATCGTCACGAAAATCCATCTCGGCATAGGGATAGTCTTCCACAGTGATGATTTGTTCTCCCCACCATTGGAAGAACTCATCATCCCAAGTGGTTTGGGGAACTTCAATTCCCCCCAATCTCTTCATCAAGTCAACCCATCAGGCAATTCTTGGGTCTCTTGGGCTGCTGATAGAAGAGATCACTTTGGGTCTCAGCCAAGGAATCTTATCGAAGAAGAATGTCATCAAGATTGTACCATATCTGAAATGTTTTGTCTTTGTTTTTCGGATGGAATTCAATTGTTGCTTCACGTTCATCAGTAGAGCTATGCACCAATCATATAAATGAGTTAAGCATTCCACTACTATACTCATTTGAGTCTTGGATGCCTGGTGTAGGGAAGCAGATCCCGCTACCCTGCCAATGTTAAAAAGGAGAATTTTCTTGTGCAAGTCTCTTAAATATTTGATAGCAATTTGAGTTCCAACTTTCTTGGAACCCTCTACGTAGTAGACGTGGACGTAATCTTCCACGGTTAGCCCTCCCAAAGGCATACCATGCAAGTCTACTGGCTCCCCCCTCCAGGAGAGTCCAGTAATAAAATAGATATCTTCCACCTTGATGCGTATGGGCATTTGATCTATTATGAAGCAGTCTTCTTCCGATTCCCAATAATTCACAAGCATTTTGAGCAACCGAACATTACTCTTCATATTTTGCATTTTGAAAAACTTGAGCAATCCACAATTTCGAAGAATATTGAGTGATACTTGGTCCTACATGACTTCATTGTCAATGGCACTGTGTTCATGCTCTCTCCAAGATATAGTAATCCTGCAAAAATTCAATAATTCGTTCATTAGATACGCGTTTTTTTCATTTTGGGTTGCGCATACGCGACTTTCTTTGTGCACAGTCGCGTATATACGTGACTTGGTCATTATAAACCCGCGTATGTGCAAACTCGTGATTTTAAACAAATGGTTCTACGGTGAAAATTTATAATTTTTAACTTATTAACAGACAAAATGAATAACAGGGATGAATTAAGAGCTTATCTGACAAATTCGGTGAAGTTTAACGGTCGATTGCTTCTGTTTTGACGAAAGATGATTTTTCTCCAGAGCTCTTTTTCCCAATTCAGCAAGTCACAATGAACCAAATGTGAGGTAACTTGTCTATTTATGCCCAAAAATTTGAAAATTTTCGCAAAAATTTGTTATGCTTATTTTTTCAATCTATCTTAAGCTGCATAACCCGGATGCTTGGAAGTGCCCAGATTGATATATTTTCAGGTACATTTTGATGAACTCGAGATTTTTTCCAGTTTTTGATCCATGACTGCTGACCCGTCATGGCAGGTATATGATCTTCATTGGCATATAGGTTAGGGAATCCACTTTCCGTTGCATTTTTCATACTAGCCTCCATTCTGATCACTTGCCATAAGGTCGATCCCATCAAGTCATGAGTATGACACCCATTTCACTCACTGATTATTTAATCATGACTTGGTGGTAGAGCCTTCCTTTACATGGGCTTCCTAGTTAGTTCTTCGCTATTACTTGTTGCCCATGCTGCGTTTTATATAGGCTCGGGAGTCCTCTTTATTCCCGCCATGACTTATGTGTTGAAGCTTCATTATTCTTCTTCTCCACTATTATTTTTCTAGCCATTACCCTAGAGGCTCCCTGTTGTTGTTGAGTTGTATTACTGCATTGCATATTGGCTACTTGTTTATCCTGGCCTTTAGCTGGCTTCATTTGGACTCAATGTTTAAGCCAATTTTTGACCTTGACTGTCTGTACAAGTTAACCATTCCATGCACTTAGCTATTACAACTTGACACCCTTTTTACCCATGGATGGAACATTCCTCTAAGTATCGCTTACCAGTTTCTGCCACCTTGCATTGAGCATAGGATTGCTCCTATCCCAGGAACTAGTGCATCTGTTTCTTGATACTCATTCTATCCATTGTACCATAGCATTATTTTATTCTTTTTCAGGCTTATTATATGAAAAAGACAAAAAAATCAAATATAACAAAAAGAGCGGGAACGAGATATAACTTCGTCATTTTGATGGCAGTACAGTGTCAGTTTGTTGCCCTTGAACAAAGCACATACACTTATATATTTCCTCCATTTGGGATGGTTTTAGTTTTGACCTAAGTTCAACCTTTGCCTTCTTTCACTGGTCGGTTCTCCTCTGGTTGGTTATCTCTTCCAATCATATGGAGAGTTTGTTTTTACCTCCTGCATAACAGACTTATACAATGTAACTTTTTACTGCCATGGTCATCACGAGTCGTGCTTTTGTTCAAGGGAAGTCTAACCAAAGTCGGCCATTCTGCGGTGTCTCTTGACTCATTATTTAGTCGGCCTTCCCAGTTTTGTCAGTATATTGTTCTATCACATCAGATGTCTTGGTCTTCTGCTCGTGCTAGTTTGAGAAGGTCTCCATTGAATTCTCGTTGGTAGTTTTGTCTTTTATCGACTACGACATATTGCTCTGAGAGCAAACCTAGAGCCACACCCTGGCCCTATTTCCATCATTGATGGGTGACCTTGTGCTCAGCATTTGATCATCATTATGGGTCTTTGACTGAGTGGTTTCCCCTATGTTCAACGTCAGCATACATTATCACACTTGGGATTCATGTAGTACCTTGATTTCTATTTGACCCAACAAACCTCTAGGGTGTTTTTCCCTGAAACAATCACCAAAGTTAGGATCCATGAGAGGCGGTTAGTCCATGTCATGAAACACACGGGGAGTAGTGAAAACAATTTCCAACATCCTTAATATTGATTCACCCCCCCCCCCCCCGCTTCTCAATATTAACATTGTTTCCAGCAATTGATATTAGTGCCATGTTCCTTCAAGAATAGCTTAATTTTTAGAAGGCAGATCAAACAAAAAGCATGACTAATCAAAGTTGGCTTACATCAAAAGGAGGTTCATTTTTAAATGTATCAAAGTATGTACTCTGGAAGGTTAGAATGGAATCCTATTTAATGGCTTTGGATGTTGATGTATGGCCCTTTGTATTGAATGGATAAAAGAGTGAGTGGAATGAAGAAGCCGAGGATATTAACATGGAAGGGTTGTCTAAGCCATATGTTGATAAAGTAAGGCACTATGAGACATCAAAGGAAATGTTAGACAGATTGCAATGTATGTGTCTTCCTTTGTATACAATTCTAGTCTAAGGAATTGTTTCAAAGCATCTAAAATGTGGTTTTATTTTTGTTTGGATGACCAATGCTTTAAATTGTTAAACATATATAAATCTTAATTATTCCTGATATAATAAAAAGGGTTGATTCCTCACCTTTAACAGAATTAAGCTTCAAATGGTTTTTGAAAGATAGAATTTAATATGATGTATATGCTTCATTAAACATTCAAACAGAACATTTAAATTTTCATATACAGATGATGCCTATAAAATCCTTTTACAACCAAACAAAACATATTTAAAGATAGCAGGAAGCAACAATTAATTCATGTGGAGGAATTAACTAAAAAAAGTTGTCTTAGCTAATTAATATTTGTAATTGATGATAGCTTTTCAAGATTATTTCAGAAAGATTAATACTTAATATTATCCTACCCATATTTCCTATTAACTCCAAACATGTGAAGAAAAAAATAAAAATGGAACATATAAGAAACTAGAAAAACTCACAGGAAAACACAATCTGCTTCCTATTCACACAAGGGTTCAACCTATCATAATTCAAATTACAAAGTACTTATAGGTTTTCTTCAAAATATTTGTACTTAAGGTCAAAATTTATTACAAAATATCTAATCCAACTTATTTGGTTTTTTTACAAAAATAGAACTAGAAAATAGGAAATATGAACTGATTTGACATTTTACACGGAATTCGAGGAATACTACTGCTGAGTGGAGCTAAAAAGTTGTTGTTTTGTTTCTGGTTCCTAGAATTTTGTATTATGTTGTTGAAACATTTTTTGTCTTCTCAATCGTTTAGCTAAAACAGTTTATTCCATCTTTCCTCATTAGGAATATAAAACTTCACTAGCTTTCTATATGCTTCATCGTCTTCATTGTACTCCTGGAAAGTTGGTTTAGTTATGAATATATGTTTTACCTCATGCTAGATTAGTAAATCACAACTTAAACCCTCCATGAAAGCCTTACCAGTGATGGTCCCTTTGATTTTAGAAAATTTGGCTTTGTCCACTGTGTCATGTAACCTAGGATGATATTTTTCAAGAGGAATTAATTTATCAGCAATGCCTTGCAGACCTAGAAGTCCTTTTTGGTGTAAAATGTTAAATTTCTTATGGAATTTCTTAATTTGAACTTCCGGATTATGACACTTATTCTCTAGTTGTAGCATTAAGTTCCTTTTAGTAATGAATTTTCTCACCTCCAAGATAATTTCAATTCTTTCTTCAATTGCACATTCTTTGAGCTCTTCTTTTGTTTTAGAATTTAGAACTTTGATTATCCTTGTAGCATCTCCTAGTTTGTGATCTACATATTTCTTCACTACTGCCACTGCTTCATTTTATTTCTCCAATAATTTTTCATGTTCAAAAATAATCTCTATGGAATGCCACAACTCAGTCATAGATTCATTAATATCTAACTAGATGCTTTACTTTACTTGAGAAATGTTCTGAGCCATTATTGATTTAGTTTTAGAGGTAGTTATTTTCTTTTCTAACTTAAACTTTTTTTTCATTTCAACTACATAAGCATTGTCATTTTTCAGTTTTTTTCTTGTAGCTTCTGCAATTGTAAACTGAGTTTTTAAATATCTTGACCTTTGAGTGTCAATTCTCCCATGGCCTTAGATAAATTTGTTGTTGTATCACTAGACTGTGTGTCTACTGGAACAATTATTTTTGTAGATGTCCTTGTTGTTGAAGTACCAGCAAAAACATTTGTTTCTATGGGAATAGTTGTTGAAACACTAGATTGTTGTTCTTTTTGTTTTAACAATGTTTCCATTTCAACTTCCATTTTTTTCATTTGGAGATTTTGTTCATTTATAATTTTGAACATATTTTCTTTGTCTACCTCCAGTTTTCCAACTTCTCTGGCCTATGGGTGTTCTTTGGTTGGAAGTTTCAGCTGCTTCCTCAATGCCTGGATATCAACATTATTACTCTTTATCATTTCCTCAACTGCTTTAACATCACTAGGATTATATCCTAACTTTATTACCACATCCTCCAATGACTTTATCTTTGTGTATTTGGCCAAAGAGTACTTTTGTCCATCTTTAACTTTGAATGGATGTTGTTCAGTGAGGCCTGTAGTTGGATGCTTTCATCGTTGAACTGGTTAAGGTATAATAAATCATTTCTCCAGCCTGCTTATGAAAATCAATTTATTGAATAGCATGGATCTTTTCAGTGTCAAAGGCAGAAATAGATATCTTGTAGTCTTATGCACTTTTAGGGACTGAAATTTTGGGTTCCAAGAATGCTTGCTGAAGTTGTCCCTTCTTTGTGTCCAGTTCAGAAAGAAGTTTGTGTTGAGTGGAAGAAGTTTTTTTCCAGAACTCAGAATATGTAGTGGCCTTGAGTGCCTCATTCTTCCTTTTAATTTATTTATATTTTTAAAAGATAATTTTTTTCTCGACCCAGCATTACTAATCCAATAGGAGAATCTATGGAGATCTCCTCAATCCTTGGAAATTTTGCAGTGTGTAATATTGTCAGCACCATTGTTTCTTTCTACTCTAATTTTTTTTATTGAAATGGTTCCTCATTAGTGCTAGTTTTCATTCTTCTCTTTAATACTCTAAAATTTGTTTCCTAAATCTCTAATACTAAAGGAGATACAATTTCCCTTGGCCTCTTAATATATATCTCTT
This sequence comes from Pinus albicaulis, assembly GCA_034641835.2. Taxonomy (NCBI): domain Eukaryota; kingdom Viridiplantae; phylum Streptophyta; class Pinopsida; order Pinales; family Pinaceae; genus Pinus; species Pinus albicaulis. The sequence goes on from CM076583.1 coordinate 201,899,220, forward strand.
GCGGAACTAGAGTTTGAGAAGTTGTTGGAATAACAACTTTTTCCTCTGCTTCTTGCACAACGTTCTCTTGCCACTCTTCTTGATTGACATATTGTTCTATTTATGGCCTTTGTGTGTGTGCATAAGGAGTTCTCTTTTATTCAAATCTCACTTGAGAAATAATCCCCAAGGTATAATAAGACCAAGTGTAGCTCAATTTTAATTTCATTTTCCTTAATAGAGAATCTTCCTCCTTTGTTGTTGCTTTGGTATTGACAATGAATGGTCAAATCTGTGCTTTCAATTTGAACTGAGATTTATTCTTACTAGTAACGAAGTGTGTATAATCCATATTCATCATTTGTCTTATATACTCTAGTGCAAAAATGTAATATTCCAAAATTAGCTTGCAGCTAATTGGAATATTAATTTTTTCTTTTGTCATTTAGATAGATGACTAAGTGCATAGGGATACCCATAAATATCTTTAGTAGGAATTGTTGGGTATGTGTTATATTCTTTCCACGATTGGCCCCACGCATTGTATGTTGCGTCGGGCGTAGCTGGGGGGTCACGAGGGGCGAAGCAGTCCCCACCGTTGGGGTCCGGGGCAGCGCCCCGGCCAAAATTTGTTTTTTGTGCGAACCCACTCATAGGCGGATCCGCCCATGGTTTTGTGCATGGTTTTGCACATGGTTTTGGGGTTCGATGGTTTTCGGCCCCTGGTATTTTTGTAGATCCGGTCAAGGGAACTACGGTTATGTTCTAATCCAGGGTTAATGGATTGGGGTTTATGTATGCTCCGGCATGTATATATATGTGTTGTAACACTAAAAGGAATATAATGAAAAATCAAACTGGTCGTCCCGATTTGGGATCCAGGGGAAAATCTCTGTGTTTATCTGTTTTATGTTTTATGCTCTTGCTATTGTATTTTTTATGTTATAATAATTGTGTGTAGATAATTTATGTTCAGGGTTAAAACCTACATTTGGTTTCAGAGTTGTTTCGGCTTCAAGGGGACGCCTTTGTTGTTGAGGGTTTTTTGCTCGGGCCTGTGGTAGACCCTATGCAGTGGGAGATCTGCGGGATCGATTCTTGCAGTGAAAGAATATGGTGAGCAACGGAAAGATAGAGATCAAGAAATTTAATGGTCAGAGTTTTGAGTTGTGGAAGCTCAAGATGGAGGATCTGCTGGTGGATAAAGATCAGTGGATCACGGTAGATCCAGGTACTAAACCAACGACGATGTCAGATGAAGACTGGAAGAAACTGGATCGGAAGGCTAAGAGCACAATACAGTTGTGTGTCTCAGATTCAGTATTGTTGAATGTATCTGGGGAAGCTACGGCGAAGAATTTGTGGGAAAAAATTGGGACTTTGTACCAATCTAAGTCTCTGGTGAATAAGTTGTTCCTGCGGAAAAAGCTGTATAACCTGAGGATGAAGGATGGAGACTCGGTGACAGAGCATCTGAACGCCTTCAATACTGTGGTAAGTCAGCTGTCATCTGTTGATATTAAAATCTCGGATGAAGATAAGTGCATCAGTTTGTTGTGTTCTCTACCAGACTCGTGGGATAGTCTGGTTATTGCAATAGGTAGCAATACAACTACCTTGAATTTTGATGACATTGTCTCAGCCTTGCTGTCGGAGGAAATGAGACGGAGAAATATGGAGGGTCGGAATGGAGATGCCTTATCTGTACGAGGAAGGTCCCAGAACAGAAACAAGAATAAGGTTTCGAGTGGGAGATCTAAATCTAGAGGGAGATCTAAATCTCCTGGAAAGTTTGTAAAGGTGTGCTGGAAATGCGGAAAGGAAGGGCACTACAAAAAGGAATGCAGATCTAAAGCTCCTGAGAAAGGAAAGGGATCTGATGAAGGTCCTTCTACAGAGGCAAAAACCACCTCGGATGAAGGTGGGGATGTGTATTTGGTTTCTTCTTCAAATACACATGTATATCATGAGTCATGGTTGATTGACTCAGGTGCATCCTTTCACTTCACTCCCCATAGGGAGTGGTTCTGCGAGTATGAGAAATATGATGGTGGTGATGTCTTCCTAGGGGATGATAGGAGGGCTAGAATCATCGGATGTGGAAAGGTCAAGCTGAAGCTGCAAGGTGGAAGGATTAGAACACTTCCTGGTGTTCCGCATATTCCTGCATTGGCTAGAAATTTGATTTCTGTAAGCAAGATGGATGATGCAGGTGTAAAAACAGTGTTCGAGAAAGATGCCTGCAAGATGGTTCGGGGAGCACTAGTATTAATGCGGGGAGTTCGGACTGAAACTCTGTACAAGCTACAAGGTAGTACTGTTATTGATGGGTGTAACAGTTCTGTGGTTCCTGAAAGTGGGATGGAAAGCCTAGCTGTCTCTGGAGAAAATACCATGTTATGGCATCAAAGGCTTGGACATATTGGAGAGAAGGGCCTTCAGATACTGCACAGAAATGGTATGGTAGAAGGTATGTCTAATTGTTCTCTGGATTTTGATTTCTGTGAGCATTTTGTATATGGGAAGCAGAATCGGGTGAGTTTTCCTTCTGGTGCTAAGAGGGCAAACAAGATATTAGAACTTGTGCATAGTGATGTGTTTGGGCCTGTGTCAATTCCATCACTGGGAAAGTCTGTGTACTATGTTTCATTCATAGATGACTTCTCAAGGAATACATGGATATATTTCTTGAGGAAGAAATCTGAATTCTTTGACAAATTTAAAGAATTTAAGGCTCTGGTGGAAAACCGGACAGAGAAGAAGATAAAGGCGTTGAGGACAGATAATGGTGGGGAGTTCTGCAAGAAGGAATTTGAAGAGTTCTGTAAGAAGTGTGGTATAGCACGGCAGAAGACTACTCCATACACACCTCGGCAAAATGGAGTTGCAGAAAGAATGAATAGAACACTGATGGAAAAGGCAAGAAGCATGCTCAGTGGTACCGGGTTAGGACAAGAATTCTGGGCAGAGGCAGTGGAGACTGCATGTTACTTAGTTAACAGATCACCTTCATCAGCATTAGAGGATAAGACCCCACATGAGGTATGGACTGGTAAGAAACCCTCTCTTTCACATCTAAGGGTATTTAGATGTGATGCATATGTACATGTTCCAAAGGAGAAAAGGACCAAGTTGGATAATAAATTTGAAAAGTGCATCTTTATTGGGTATAAGGATGGTTTAAAGGGTTACAAGCTTTGGAACCCAGAAACAAGGAAGGTTGTGTACAGCCGAGATGTGGTGTTTAGAGAGGTGAAAGATGTTGTTAAACATGAATTCATACCAAAGGAACCTAAGAAGATAGATTTTGAGCTAAAGGAGGATGAATCAGACTCTACAACAGAAGAAGACTCAGAAGATGAAGAGCCACAAACTCCAGCTTTGAGAAGATCAGTTCGGGAAAGAAGGCAACCGGAAAGGTATAGTCCATCTGCTTTCTGTTCAGGTTTTGCCTTAACTATAACTGATGATGAACCCAGAACTGTCAGGGAGGCAGTAGATTCAGAGGATGGAAAACTCTGGAAGGAGGCCATGGTTGATGAAATTGCATCCTTGCACAAAAATGAGGCATGGGATCTGGTGGAGTTGCCGGCTGGAAGGAAGCCCATCGGGAGCAAATGGGTGTTTAAAAAGAAGATGAATGTAGAAGGCAAGGTGGAGAAATACAAAGCTCGGTTGGTAGCAAAAGGTTATTCCCAAGTGCCAGGAATTGATTTTGGTGATATTTTCTCTCCTGTTGCCAAAGTTACTTCTATTAGATTACTTTTATCTGTTGCTGCTGCATTTGATTTTGAGATAGAACAGATGGATGTGAAGATAGCATTTCTTCACAGGGATCTAGAAGAGGAGATCTACATGAAGCAACCTGAAGGCTTTATGGTGAAGGGTAATAAATAACTGGTATGCAGGTTGAAGAAGTCTCTGTATGGGTTAAAACAGTCACCAAGGATGTGGTATCAGAAATTTGATACCTATATATGGGGACTTGGCTTCACCAGAAGCAAGGAAGATCATTATGTTTATTTTAAATTAATTGGTGATCGTGTTATATATCTGGTCTTGTATGTGGATGATATGTTGTTGCTTGGAAATGACAAAGAAATTATCCAAGATTTGAAGACCCAACTGTTCTCCAAATTCGACATGAAGGATCTGGGTGCTGCAAACTATATTTTGGGCATGCAAATTAAGAGAGATCGGGCAAAGAGGAAGCTCTGGTTAAACCAGAGGAAGTATGTCGAGACTATATTGCAGAGGTTCAATATGCAGGATAGTAAACCGGTGAAGGTTCCTATTCCTGTAGGTGTAAAGCTGTCTGCTGAACAGTGTCCCAAGACACAAGAAGAAGAGGAGTATATGTCCCATGTTCCATATGCAAGTGCAGTGGGTAGCCTAATGTATGTAATGGTCTGTACTAGACCAGACATTGCACATGCAGTGGGAGTATTGAGCAGGTTTATGTCAAACCCAGGGAAGGAGCATTGGACAGTAGTGAAGCGGGTTTTCGGATATTTACGTGGCACTAGTGATTATGGCTTGTGCTACCAGGGAAGACCAGGATTGGAAAGAATGTTGGACATTCGTGGTTTTGTTGATGCAGACTGGGCTGGAGATCTGGACCAAAGAAAATCTACAAGTGGGTATGTGTTTAGCCTATTTGGAGGCGCAGTCAGTTGGATGAGTAAAAGACAGTCTGTAGTGGCTCTTTCAACTACAGAGGCAGAATACATAGCGGCCACTCATGCAAGCAAGGAAGCAGTTTGGTTGCAAAGATTGTGTTCAAGTATGGGGTTGGTACAGCAAGCTATAAGGATAGACTGTGATAGCCAAAGTGTAATTTTCTTGGCTAAGAACCCTGCTTATCATTCAAAGACAAATCACATTGATGTTCAATATCACTTTGTTAGAGATATGGTTGAGGCTAAAAGGGTGTTACTGGTAAAGGTGGACACTTTGAAGAATGTTGCAGATGCATTGACGAAGTCTGTGAGCACTCAGAATTTCTCTTGGTGTAGAGAAACAATGGGTGTTGAAGAATTGGGCCAATGACTAAGCTCTCCTGTGGCCCCCTGTGGAAAGAAAACAAAAAGTGGGAGAATGTTGGGTATGTGTTATATTCTTTCCACGATTGGCCCCACGCATTGTATGTTGCGTCGGGCGTAGCTGGGGGGTCACGAGGGGCGAAGTAGTCCCCACCGTTGGGGTCCGGGGCAGCGCCCCAGCCAAAATTTGTTTTTTGTGCGGACCCACTCATAGGAGAATCCGCCCATGGTTTTGTGCATGGTTTTGCACATGGTTTTGGGGTTTGATGGTTTTCGGCCCCTGGTATTTTTGTAGATCCGGTCAAGGGAACTACGGTTATGTTCTAATCCAGGGTTAATGGATTGGGGTTTATGTATGCTCCGGCATGTATATATATGTGTTGTAACACTAAAGGGAATATAATGAAAAATCAAGCTGGTCGTCCCGATTTGGGATCCAGGGGAAAATATCTGTGTTTATCTGTTTTATGTTTTATGCTCTTGCTATTGTATTTTTTCTATTGTAAGAATTGTGTGTAGATAATTTCTGTTCAGGGTTAAAACCTACAGGAATAAAATCCCTCTTAATGTGAAAAGGGATCATCTCGATAGCTGGATAAAGCACCTCCATGTATGAATAGGGGCTAAAGCATGTGGACAAGGTCAATGTTGACCAAATAAACAACACTAGCATGGAGAGAGTGGACCATTAATGGGAGACAGTGCAGTGTTAATGGGAGATAGTCTCCATGAGAGTAGAGGCTTTAATGAGTGGGAGCCATGGTGAGAAGGCTCACAATGCATATAAGGAAGGGCAAGGCAACCATAGAAGGCATGTTATATTATTATTTGATTGTGTTCTATTATGAATGGTAGCTCTCTTCAGTTGTTTAGCTAAGATTGTAGTGTTGTTTAGAACAAGGGTGTTTCCAAGTGGAAATCCCACCTTCATCCTTGGGGGACTTAGAGTGCCTACTTAGGAGAAGGCAACAATATAGCATACAATAATGGAAAATATCAGAAACTATCAATATAATAGATGTGACCAAAATATAGATCCATTGTATTAAGTATACAACAACAAATGTATATAATATCTTGGATAACAAACCCCTCAAGCTAGGAAATAGAAGACTCCATCAACTAAATGAAGCAATACATGAGATGCAACTACTACAAAAAATTTCTAATGAAAGTACAACGTAGTTTCAGTCAATGATAGCATTATATTATTGTGCAGTTGCAAGGGTGACTTCAGTGCTCCATTTGGAGTGTTTTCTTTTCAGTGGAGAAATAAGCCCTACACTTAAAGATTTTTTTGGAGGAGTTCTTTCCAAATCTACATCAGATTCAGCCACCTCCTTTCAGGTGCCCATTTTCAAAGTGTATTCAGCCCTAGGGCTGCATTCCGGCATTATGATGTTTGTGTATTTCTAGAAACCCTTCCTCGGTTACCTAGGAAATGTGTATGGGAGAATAGATCTCCATTTTCGGGACTTGTTTGAGCATGTAATATCAGCTCCATTTATATATGTTTTCTAGATGCAATATTTTTCACTAAAACTACATTTTCATGGCTCATGGCATTTGTATAGCAGTGTATTTCATGTATTAGCATATTTTCTTATTGGAGACTTGTTTTTTATTCCTTTAGAGACTTGATCCTCAAGATATTGTGCCTATTGTTTTCTATTATGTTTAATAATATGGTTGTACATTTGTCTCATGTAATGGTGTATTGATTTATTCACTGCTATTACAAGTATACTGTTCAATATTCCTGTCTTTTCCATTTTTGGATACTACAGTGGTATCAGAGCATAATCTTGTCTCAGCCTATGACTTTCAACCAAAATCATATCAAAAGAATAAGAATAAGTAGAAAATATGTACAATAATGGAAGGAATGAGTTTTGTCTCATCTCTTTTCAGATCTATGAAGAACCTCTCCAAGGAGGTCACAAAAATGAGAATGGAGAGATAAAATAAAACCTCAAGAGGGTTTCAAGATGAAGAAGGTCCATGCACTTCCTATCAGTATAAAATTGAACTAGTATTGCATAGAGCTCCAAAGAAATACACTATGCCCTTTTCTTTTTAAGAAGAAGATAAAAGGCATGGAGATGGAGGAAACTTAGATCATGAGATTCTAAGTGATTACCTTGCAGAGTAGAAGTCCCAGTCAAGGGCTTTCAAGGAGAATCTAACTCTCCCATAGTTTATTCAGATCAAGGAAGAGAGGAGACCTTGCAGCTATAGAAGGAGAAAGCACAATAGATTTCTACTGTCTACATTTGATGGGTCATCCACATGAACAACAAGGGCTTGGAGAAGGGAGTTGGATGTATTCTTCCTGCTACATCCAATAGTAGAAAGAGAAGTTGTTGAGATTGTAGTGATGCACCTTGAGGGTGAAGAAAATATTTGGTGTTTCATCCATTTGAGTCATGCAAGAGTGACTACATATGTAGATTTTACTCAAAGGTTGATGAATAAGTTTGATAAGAAGAAATCGGAGAAGCCAAAGGAAGACATCCATCTTATTGATCTAGAGGAAGAGCAACTTACAACACTACTTGTTGCATGAGTACTTCATCAGGAGAAGGAGCAACTGCATCATTGCAAAGTGGTCTTGATCTCTTGACATTTAGAGTCCCATGCCTTATTTGGGAGATGCATGAGGAGGGGGAGACTTATAGTAGCACTGGTACATGAGTAGAGGGGAAAACATCATCACTAGTAGTTGGAGAAGTCATCACACCAAAAGAAGGAACCCTTGTTGCAGTACAAGATGTTTGAAAAGATCAACTTTATCAAGATATGAAAATGTTTCAACTTTATATTATTTCAACACATCTTATGGAAGGTTGTGTGGATATTCCATTGCATGAACTAGGGTCAAGATACACTACTGATTTGAAACAGGAGACTATCACTTCACAAAGTACCCTTGATAGGATCAAGGAGGAGATATAAATTCATCATAATATTTCATTGTTGAGCTGCACACAACTCTTGGGGTTGGAGCATATATTTTTGGAGGATAGGATGAGTATTGTCCTAAAAAATCCAATGCACAACTCTATGTTCAACATTAAGCATGATCATGAGACAACAGATGTATCATCATGGAGATCAAAAGAATTTTCATTGAGCAGCAGTGATGAGTTGGGGGGAAAACCATTATTGGAGCATTCCAATGACCATTATACATGTGTAGTAGGGGATATGCAAATGGTTGATGAGAGACATCTTATCTCCAATTATTATGATGGATCTTTCTTAATGAGCACTTCACAACTCAATGAGAATATTTTACCTTTAGTTTACTTGGATCCTTATGGATTCAACATGGTTATTCATGAGTGGTATTCTTATGGAGATCTACAGGAGGCTACACTTCAACATCCCATGAAGTATAGAGATAGTGATCTGGATTGGGAGGATGGTATTCTCCATTGGAAGGATAGAAATTTTGAGCATGGAAGGAGACACCCACATTTAGATGGATGGGTGATGATAGTGAGAAAGAGGTTAGTGAGCCACATGTAGATCTATGACACAGGGCAGAAAGAGGCATGGATGCACTGGCTACTCTTGAAAGAGTTTGGCCATCATGTAACATATCCTATCTCAAAGGGTATGTTTTGGTTTGGTTGTTTGCATGGCACCCATATGTTATGGCAGCAGAAGATTTGGTCGTATTGGGAATTCTCTAAGTCAATCACCATGATGTTACTCCATGATTTATATAACGATGATATGAGGAGGAAACATGAGTTTTTGGTTCTTTGGATACTCTTAGGAGAGTATGGGATGACTCTCTCCCATACTTTGCATGATTTTGCAGGAGTAGATGATGACACAATCATGGTGCAAAAGGGCTACTCCTTAGCTTTGGAGGATTAGGAGGTACTTCCACTTTGAAAGGAATCTCCCATATATAGCAGCATTATGGTAGATTAATTTGGCATTTGGCATGTAAAATAATGGAGCTACCAGATGACAGGAGCCTTATTACAAAGGAAAATAGTGATGTCACTTGAGAGCTTGGATTTGTTGATGGAGTGTTCCTAGGATCAATTCACATTTGATGCACTTGATGGAAAAGTAGAAGATGAGAGTTATGGATTGGTGGATGGAGACATCTATTACTATGATATGATCTTCTTGACTTGGATCTCCAAGCATAAGAAGAAGGCTTTACATGCAGCATATGGTTCACTCCTTTCCATTCACCAGGGTCTCATGGAGACATATCAGACCACTATGGAGAGATCATCCATGAATATCATTAGAAAATTACTCTTATTACATGGTAAGAGTTGTATTTTTGCACTTATTTATCATCTAACACAATATTTTCATTCTCTTTCCATTTATATATAGTGCATTAATCAACAAGAGGGAAAGTTTTTATTTGGGCTTCATGGTCTTTCTAAGACCAACATCAGTGATGGAGATAGCCATTTCTTGTATGGATTTGGGAAATTGTTTTTCTATTCTTTGTATGCTCAGTTGATACACAATGCCATTTGTTATTTTCTAGTAGATGAGATGACATGCACAACTAGCAAATTTTTGGGAGACAACTTGCCATATGATGTTCTGAAACAACAGTTAGAAAAGCTGCATTATAACCACTTGGGAAACTATTGGTACCTTCTATCACTACCCAAAACCTTCAATATTTTTTTCTTTTGGATTCCATATTATGATGATGTTCTATTCACTTTATATGGGATGGTTTGGGCAAGAACTAAAGAGGGGGTCTACGAAGGTCCAGTTGCCTTTTCTCCTCTTGAAGGTAACATTATTGCAGCCCAATATCAGCAACAAATATACACTTATCATAAGTGGAGAGAGAGACAATGTGGGATAGACAATTTGGTCTATCAAGCTCATCTATGTAGCCCACCTACATTGCAGGAGCCAAAGGTGGAGGAGTTTTTCCATGAGTTACCATTTTGGAGGGTGACTCATTTTATCTGGATGATAGCTTGGGGATGGGAGCTTCACATGGGAATGATGGTTCCCAATATATTTCAAATTTCATGCCTCAAGAATGCTTGATGTAGGGGCATTAGACACTAGCCAGTAATATAGGAGTTTTGTCCGCATGTTGTGTCTAGGAGGGTTTGAAAATAGTCGAATTGTTACAGCTAGGTGTCAATACCTTAGCTGATTGTATTATTAGATCAGTTAGAGTCGTAGAAGTTGAATAGCTCAGTTAGTCTAGCTTTCATATTCCAGTTAGTTGAATTGTTTTAATTAGACTGTTGATTTCCTGAAACAGTCCTCTCAGAGGAACTGAAGAGTCATAGGTTTATGTATATAATTGTAAACCCTCGGATGTATGGAGGAGGACAAGAAGAGGAGAGGAGATTTCTGTAATAAACTCTGTGTGTTACAATTGCTTCCAGTTGAATAATTTCAATTTTCATTGGCCATCGAATTGTCTTGAATCCTTATTAATGAAGAAATTGTTTGATTGAGAAACGATCGTATACTGGTTCGGTGTGAAATAGTTGCGAATGGTTATTGCGTGAATGCCATATATCTTTGTCTGGTGTTTCCTAAATTTATTCGAGAAAACCCCGTGAATTTATCACCACCGCAGGCATGGTCTATATAGAAAAGCCGTCGGAATAGAATCTTGTCATTGTTGATTGAAACCTGCCAAGGATTGACTCGAGGTCAGATGTGAGTTAATAAACAAAGAAGAACACAAACCTGACGTGAACCCTGGTTAGCCACTATTCAAACCCGCAAGTGGATTTGTGGAAGCGGATTGCCCATATCGCACCGCTTTTGGTGCGAAGGTGGTATTTCTGGGTCGAGGAGAAATTCCATAGAGAGTTTGATGCATGGCAAGGTGGAGCTTCGGAAAACCACCTTCCCGTATGCGCCATCACGTGTTATCGTTTGCGCATGTTGATCAAGCGATATACATTGGATCGGGCAACGCGATAACAACCGTCGGATAAGGAAGCAAGATTAACAAAGGTACGAATCTGTCGTATGTTCCATGTCAGTGCTGGGGCCCAGTTATAATTTATATTAATTGGAACCTTCTAACTAAGGTATGGCAGTGTTTGTTTAATTGACAATTGTTTCTTTAAATAAATCCAGTTATATGAGTCGGGAGACATAATATAAAGTATTGAAAGTTATAACCATCGGTTGTAAGGTCGGGTGGCGTAATATAACACGAGAGATATATTTAAAATTGCAATGGTTTTCAAATGATATTTATTTATCAAATTCCCTGAATTTGATAAATAATATTCCAAGAAAAATAAATAGACCACGTGAGGAAAAAAGAAAGGAAGACAGAGCCACGACGACGGTTGACCACTCCTCCTCAGGGCTGACTTCCAGCGTTGTTGTGTCATTTGTGGTATCAGAGCAAGTCTGAAGTTGTTTTTTCTGACATGGCAATCCGAGTTGGTAGAGGTGTTGGCAGAAGAAGACTTGTTGCCAACGCAGAGGTGTTGGGGATGTTGCAGAGGGTCGAGGCTAGAATGCATGTCATGGAGCGAAGACAGCCCAGAGATCCTGAAGACATCAGTGAACCTGAGACGGAAGAAGTAGAAGAAAATGTTGAAATTCCTCCTGACATGAGGCTCCTTAGAACTGTTCTAGGGTCTGCAGTTAAGCCTAGAATTGAAGTGTCAAGCTATGCAGGGGGACTGAATCTAGAAGAACTAGTGGACTGGATTAATGAAATGAACAAGTGCTTCGATTATGAAGAAATAAGTGAATATAATAAGGTCAAGTTTGTAGTAACAAAGCTAAAAGGACATGCAGCACTTTGGTGGGATGGAGTGCGGGCAGAAAGGAGGAGAGTTGGAAAGCAACCTATCAAGAGCTGGACCAGAATGATGGCTAAATTAAAAGGTAAATTCTTTCCTAGTGATTACTAGCTAACATTATATAAGAAAATGCAGAACGTGAGGTAGAGGTTGCTGACAGTAAAGGAATACATAGAGGAATTCTACAGAGTAAGCATAAGGGCTGGGCAATTCCAAGACACACCAGAGAAGACTGCCAGATATGTGAATGGTCTCAAGCTGGAGATCCAAGATGAGATTGGTCTCCTGTCTCCTAAGACAGTGGAAGAGGCCTATCAGATGGCCTTGAAAGTAGAGGATAAACTTCTGAGGAAATAGTCTGCCAAGAAGAGAGGTACTTTCCAAGGAAAGGGAAGTCAGGGTGGTAGAGGAAAGCCTGCTACACCCAGGGATGGAGCTAATAGTAGCTCACCTCAGAATGCAGCTGCAGAGGATGATGCAAGGGGCAGAAGGGGTTCTTACAGAGGAAAAGGAAGAGGATACAGAGGCAGAGGTAGAAAATTGAGGTGTTATAGATGTCAGCAAGCGGGACACAAGCACTATGAATGTCTAGAGAATGTGGGTGCTGGTCCAAGGAATTTTGTTGTTTCCCAGACTGGAAAAGAGGCAGAAATTGAAGAAGAAATTCTTCCAGAGAGGGGAGAATCCTTGGTGGTGAATAAGGTCATGTTGAAGTAAGCCAAAGAGCTCACTGAGCCTTCACAAAGAAAGACTTTGTTTAGGAGCATATGCAAAGTCCAAGGGAAATGCTGCCAACTAGTTATTGATAGTGGCAGCACAGAAAATCTGGTTTCCACTGAGGTAATAGAAAAGTTGAAGCTGAAGACAAGAGAGCACCCAACTCCCTACAGGGTGTCTTGGTTGCACAAAGGGCACTAGCTGGTTGTGAAAGAACAGTGTGAGATAGAGCTGCAAATGGGAAAATACAAAGATAAGGTCCTGTGTGATGTAATGCCCATGGATGTGTGTCATATACTGCTGGGTAGACCTTGGCAGTTTGACAGAGTAGCAGTGCATGATGACAAGAAGAACACTTACAAGTTCTTCAAGGATGGGGTTCATCATACATTGATTCCCATGGAGGAAGGAGAGCCATCCAGCAGAGTGATTGATCCAAAGACCTTGTTGCTGAGTGGGAAGGAATATCTGTAGAAGATAGAAGAAGAAGAGGTAAGCTTTGCTTTAGTTTGCAAGCCTAAATTAGTTCTTACTTCTACAAAGATTTCTGATTTACCAGTAGAGATACAAGAGATGTTAGATGATTACTGTGACATTGTTGTGGATGATTTACCTGATGAGCTGCCACCTGTGAGGAAGATCAGCCATCAGACAGAATTTATCCCTGGTTCAAATCTGCCAAATAAGGCAGCCTACAGAATAACTCCCAAGGAAAATGAGGAAATCAGGAGACAAGTACAGGAGTTGGTGGACAAGGGGCTGATCAGAGAAAGCCTGAGTCCATGTGTCGTACAAACAGTGTTGAGCCCAAAGAAAGATGGAGGCTGGAGGATGTGTACTGATTTCAGAGAAATTAATAAGATCACAATCAGATACAGGTTTCCTTTTCCCGAAGTTGAGGATTTAATGGATTGTCTGAGTGGTGCTAAATATTTCTCAAAGATATATTTAAAAAGTGGATACCATCAGATTAGAATAAGAGAGGGTGATGAGTGGAAAACTGACTTCAAAACAAATGAAGAACTGTATGAATGGATGGTAATGCCTTTTGGGTTGTCAAATGCACCTAGCACTTTTATGAGACTTATGAATGAAGTGTTGAAATAGTTCATTGGTAAATTTTTGATAGTGTATCTGGATGATATATTAGTTTTCATCAGAGCTAGAGAAGAACATTTAAGGCATCTTAATCATGTCTTGAAGAAGTTGCACCAAGAGAAACTGCTGATAAATCTGAAGAAATGCTCATTCATGAAGGAAGAGTTGGTGTATTTGGGTATTGTTGTTTCTGCAGAAGGATTGAAGATGGACCTAGAAAAGGTTAAAGAAATTGTGGAGTGCCCTTCACCCATGAATGTCTTTGAGGTGAGAAGTTTCCATGGACTTGCTAGTTTTTACAGGAAGTTTATAAGGAACTTCAGTAAGATTAATGCACCCATAATTGAGACAATAAATAAGAGAAAATAGCCATTTAAGTGGAATGCTGAAGCAGAAAGAAATTTTAAAATTTTGAAGCAAAAGATAACAGAGAAGCCTGTTTTGATTCTGCCTGATTTTACAAAACCATTTCAAGTAAAATGTGATGCCATTGGAGAGGACATTCGAGCTGTGTTGAGTCAGGATGATAGGCCTATGGCATATTTCAGTGAGAAGCTGAATGACACCAGAAGAAAGTATTCCTCTTATGAGAAGGAATTTGTGTTGAGTCAGGATGATAGGCCTGTAGCTTATTTCAGTGAAAAGTTGAGTGACATCAGAAGAAATTATTCCTCTTATGAGAAGGAATTCTATGCAATTGTTCAGGCACTGAAGAAGTGGAGACATTATTTGATGTCCAGGGTATTTGTGCTATATTCTAACAATCATGCTTTGCAGTATGTTGTACAGCAGCCCAAGTTGAAACATAAGCATGCTAAATGGGTTGAGATCTCCAAGGGTTTAATTTTGTTTTGAAACATATAAGTGGCCAAGCCAATAAAGTATTTGATGCTTTGAGTAGGAGACACTTTCTTGTTCAGGAAACTAATTTTGAAGTTGTAGGATTTGATTTTCTCAAAGAGTTGTACAAGACAGATCCTGATTTTAAAGAAGCATTTGAGGCATGTAGTAACCCTGTTTTAATAGATAGAAGCCAGTGGCTGGATTATTTTCTGCAGGAAGACTTGTTATTCAGGATAAACCAATTGTGTGTACCAAAATGTTCCATGAGAGAAAATTTGATCAGAGGGAAGCATAGTGGTGGACTTGCTGGACACTTTGGTACTGATAAGACTTATGAGTAGCTGAGTTGCTTTTATTTCTGGCCCAATATGAGAGCAGAAGTAGACAATTTTGTGAAAAATTGCAAAATATGTCAGTATGCTAAAGGAAGGAGCCAGAATGCAGGATTGTACACTCCCTTGCCTATTCCAGACAGGCCTTGGGAAATGGTGAGTATGGATTTTGTTCTAGGATTGCCCAAGACTCAGAGAGGGAATGATGTAGTCTTTGTTGTGGTGGACAGATTCTCCAAAATGGCACATTTTATCCCATGTTACAAAACTAGTGATGCCACCCATGTTGCTTAATTTTTCTTCAAAGAAGTTGTTAGATTGCATGGGTTGCCCAAGAGTATTGTTTCAGATAGAGACACCAGGTTTGTGGGTCATTTTTGGAGGACACTATGGAAGAAACTTGGTACCAAACTAAGTTTCAGCTCAGCTTATCATCCTCAGACTGATGGACAAACTGAGGTAGTGAATAGGAGTCTGGGAAATTTATTGAGAAGTCTTGCAGGAGAGCATCCCAAGCAGTGGGATCATATTTATCCCCAGGCAGAATATGCATATAATGACTCACCAAACAGGAGCACAGGGCAGAGTCCATTTCATATTGTTTATGGAATGCATCCCAAAGGAATATCAGAATTAAGAAATCTGGGAAGAACAGAGCTAAGTAGTGAAGATGGTGAGGAGTTTGCTTCAGAGATCCAGGCCATACATGAACAAGTGAAACAACAACTACAAGGCAGCAGCATCAAATATAAAACCAGAGCAGACTTGAGCAGAAGAGAAGTCCATTTTGAAGTAGGAGATCAGGTTTTGGCACACTTGAGAAAGGAGAGGTTCCCAAAGAAGCAGTACAACAAATTGAAGTTCAGAAATATTGGGCCATGCAAGATACTTAGAATTTTTTTTGCAAATGCTTATGAGATTGAATTGCCACCTGATGTTGGAATATCTCCCATTTTCAATGTTGCAGATTCGTACAAGTATGAAGATGATGGTGCAGAAGAAGGATCAACAGACAAGGAACATATTGAGTGGAAAGAGCAACTACCTCCAGCACAGCCATTGCAACCAGAGAAGATATTGGATAAAAGATCACTCAGAAGGACCAGAGGACAAGAGTACTTCCAGTACTTGATCAAATGGAAGGACAAACCAGAGGAAGATGCCACTTGGATGACTGAAGGAATGTTGCAGAAGATGGGCAGATCAGTGGAAGAGCTCATGGACAGGAGCCCATGAAGAAGATTGCCCTCGGGAGTCTGATGCAGGGGCATTAGACATTAGCCAGCAATGTAGGAAGTTTTTTCCACATGTTGTGGCTAGGAGGGCTTGAAAACATTCGAATTGTTACAGCTAGGTGTCAATACCTTAGCTGATTGTAATTATTTAGATTAATTAGAGTCATAGAAGTCGAATAGCTCAGTTAGTCCAGTTGTCATATTTTAGTTATTTAATAACTTGTAATTGGGCTTTTAGTTTTCTAAAATAGTCCTCATAGAGGAATCGAAGAGTCACGCTATAATGTATATAATTGTATCCTTCAGAGGTATAAAAGAGGGGGAAGAGGAGAGAGGACGAGGGAGATTTCTGCAATAAAAACTCGGTGTTAGCATTTGTTTCCAATTAAACACTTTCTATGCTCATTTGGCCATCGAACTGTCTAAATCCTTATTTGTGGAGAGGTTGTTTAGTTGTGGAGCGACTGAATCTGTGCATATAATTTATTGAATTGAATTATTGTATGAATTCCGCACATCTCTATCTATAGCTCTCTCGAAATTTTTCATACAACTCTGTTGAATCAATTCCCTTCACTGAAGAGGCCTGGGTAGAGAAATCGTGGTCGTCGAGTCCTGTTTAATGTTGGTGGAATTCCTGTATAAGGAGAATTATATTTGTTTTACCGCTGATTGGAATTCCTAACTTGAGTCGCAACCCTTAGTTAAGGTAGTCGAAGGATAACACAACCCTATCGTAACTTGGGTAAATCACTGTAGAAAAACCGGAAGCGGAATCACAAAGGTGGCTTGCCCCATTTCGCACCACTTTTGGCGCGGAGGCGGTATTTTGGCGTAGAGGAGCGATTCCGTAGAGGAATCGACGCATGGCGGAGGGGACCGTTCAACAAAACCGCTTTCCTGTACATTTCGCGTGTTAACGTCAGTACGAGGTCGCCGAGCGAAATGTGTACAGGCCATTGATTTGGGAGAAGGCCATCGGATGGTCTTCGCGTGACGGAGATGCACGACGTTTAACAAGGCACGACGCACACATTTGATTGGTCTGTCGGTATAATGTGGGGTCCAGGCGATAGGTTATTATAAAGTCGTTTGTTTATAAATGTTGGTTTATTAATACAAAGTCAAAGATATAACCAAAGACCTATTCAAAGGAATTATATATTAAAAAGGAGGGGGAGCTTAATATAAGTTCGACTATATAATAGCGAAAGTCGTGAATATTGTTTATTTATCAATTTCTCTGAAATTGACAAATAAACCCGAGTAAGTGAATACACGGAGAAGACCACGGGAGAAGAAGAACGGGGTTCAAAAAAGAGTAATGCTGACAGGGCCACATAGTTTTTGACCATCCCTCCATTGGGGCTGACTTTCGGTGGCGTTGCTGCATCATTTGTGGTATCAGAGCGTTGTCTGAAGTTGTTTGCTGACATGGCAATCCGATTTGGAAGAGGTGTTGGCAGAAGAAGACATGTAGCCAATGCAAAGGTGTTGGAGATGTTGCAGAGGGTCGAGGCTAGGATGGATGCCATGGATCAAAGACAGACCAGAGATCCTGAAGACATCAGCGAACCTGAGACAGAAGAAGTAGAAGAAACCGTGGAAATTCCTCCTGACATGAGGCTCCTTAGAGCTGTTCAGGGGTCTGCAGTTAAGCCCAAAATTGAAGTGTCAAGTTATGCAGGGGGACTGAATCCAGAAGAACTAGTAGACTGGATAAATGAATTGAACAAGTGCTTCGATTATGAAGAAATAAGCGAAGATAAAAAGGTCAAGTTTGCAGTGACAAAGCTGAAAGGACATGCTGCACTTTGGTGGGATGGAGTGCAGGAATAAAGGAGGAGAGTTGGCAAGCAACCTATCAAAATATGGACCAGAATGATGGCCAAATTGAAAGGTAAATTCTTACCTAGTGATTACCAGCTGACATTGTATAAACAAATGCAGAACTTGAGACAGAGGTTGTTGACAGTAAAGGAATACACAGAGGAATTCTACAGAGTGAGCATAGGGGCTGGGAAATTCCAAGATACACCAGAGAAGACTGCAAGATATGTGAATGGTCTCAGACTGGAGATCCAAGATGAGATTAGTCTTCTGTCTCCCAAGACAGTGGAAGAGGCCTATCAGATGGCCTTGAAAGCAGAGGAGAAACTCCTGAGAAAATAGTCTACCAAGAAGAGAGGTACTTTCCGTGGGAAGGGAAGTCAGGGTGGTAGAGGAAAGCCTACACCCAGGAATGGAGCTGACAGTAGCTCACCTCAGAATGCATCTACAAAGGATGATGCAAAGGGCAGAAGGGGTTCTTACAGAGGAAGAGGAAGGGGAGACAGAGGGAGAGGCAGAGAGTTGAGGTGTTATAGATGCCAGGGAGTGGGACATAAGCACTATGAGTGTCCAGAGAATGTGGGTGCTGGTCCAAGAAATGGTGTTGTTGCCCAGGCTAAAGAAGAGGCAAAAATTGAAGAAGAAATTCTTCCAGAGAGGGGAGAATCCTTGGTGGTAAACAAGGTCCTGTTGAAGCAAGCTAAAGAAGTCACTGAACCTGCACAAAGGAAGACTTTGTTTAGGAGCATATGCAAAGTCCAAGGGAAATGCTGCCAGCTAGTCATTGATAGTGGCAGCACAGACAATTTGGTTTCCACTGAGGTGATAGAGAAGTTGAATCTGAAGACAAAGGAGCATCCAACTCCCTACAGGGTGTCCTGGTTGCATAAAGGGCACCAGCTGGTTGTGAAAGAATAGTGTGAGATAGAGCTGCGAATGGGCAAATACAAGGATAAAGTTTTGTGTGATGTAATGCCCATGGATGTGTGTCATATACTACTGGGTAGACCTTGGCAATTTGATAGAGCAGCAGTGCATGATGGCAAGAAGAACACTTACAGGTTCTTCAAATATGGGGTACATCATACATTTATACCCATGGAAGAAGGAGAGCCATCCAGCAGAGTGATTGATCCAAAGACCTTGTTGCTGAGCGGGAAGGAATATCTGCAGCAGATAGAAGAAGAAGAGGTAAGCTTTGCTTTAGTTTGCAAACCTAAAGTAGTTCTTACTTCCACAAAGATTTCTGATTTACCAGTAGAGATACAAGAGATGTTAGATGATTATTGTGACATTGTTGTGGATGATTTACCTGATGAGCTGCCACCTGTGAGGAAGATCAACCATCAGATAGATTTTATCCCTGGTTCAAATATGCCAAATAAGGCAGCCTACAGAATGACTCCCAAGGAAAATGAGGAAATCAGGAGACAAGTGCAGGAGTTGGTGGACAAAGGACTGATCAGAGAAAGTCTGAGTCCATGTGCAGTACCAGCAATTTTGAGCCCAAAGAAAGATGGAGGCTGGAGGATGTGTACTGATTCTAGAGAAATTAATAAGATCATAATCAGGTATAGATTCCCTTTGCCCAGAATTGAAGATTTAATGGACTGTTTGAGTGGTGCTAAGTATTTCTCAAAGATAGATTTGAAGAGTGGATACCATCAGATTAGGATAAGAGAGGGTGATGAATGGAAGACTGCCTTTAAAACAAATGAAGGATTGTATGAATGGATGGTAATGCCTTTTGGGTTGTCAAATGCACCAAGCACTTTTATGAGACTTATGAATGAAGTATTGAAAGAATTTATTGGGAAATTTGTGATAGTATATTTAGATGATATATTAGTCTTCAGCAGAACTAAAGAAGAGCATTTAAGGCACCTTAATCATGTCTTGAAGAAGCTGCACCAGGAGAAACTGCTGATAAACTTGAAGAAATGCTCATTCATGAAGGAAGAGTTGGTGTATTTGGGTTTTGTTGTTTCTGCAGAAGGATTGAAGATGGACCCAGAAAAGGTTAAGGCAATTGTGGAATGGCCTTCACCCAGGAGTATTTTTGAGGTAAGAAGTTTCCATGGACTTGCTAGTTTTTATAGAAAGTTTATAAGAAACTTCAGTAAGATTAATGCACCCATAATTGAGACCATAAAGAAGAGAAAACAACCATTTAAGTGGACTCCTAAAGCAGAAAGAAGTTTTAAACTATTGAAGAAAAAGATAACAGAGAACCTGTTTTGATTCTTCCTGATTTTTCTAAACCATTTCAAGTGAAATGTGATGCCAGTGGGGAAGCCATTGGAGCTGTGTTGAGTCAGGATGATAGGCCTGTAGCCTATTTCAGTGAAAATTTGAATGATACCAGAAGAAAGTATTCCTCTTATGAGAAGGAATTATATGCAATTGTTAAAGCACTGAAGAAGTGGAGACATTACTTGATGTCCAGGGAATTTGTGTTATATTCAGACAATCATGCTTTGCAGTATATTGTGCAGCAACCCAAGTTGAAACATAAGCATGCTAAATGGGTTGAGTATCTCCAAGGTTTTAATTTTTTTTTGAAACATATAAGTGGCCAAGCCAATAAAGTAGCTGATTCTTTGAGTAGGAGACACTTGCTTGTTCAAGAAAATAATTTTGAGGTTGTCGGATTTGATTTTCTCAAAGAATTGTATAAAACAGATTCTGATTTTAAAGAAGCATTTGAGGCATGTAGTAACCCTGTTTTAATAGATAGAAGCCAGTGGCTGGATTATTTTCTGCAGGAAGACTTGTTATTCAGGATAAACCAATTGTGTGTACCAAAATGTTCCATGAGAGAAAATTTGATCAGAGAGAAGCATAGTGGTGGAATTGCTGGACACTTTGGTACTGATACGACTTATGATCAACTGAGTCGCTTTTATTTCTGGCCCAAGATGAGAGAAGAAGTAGACAATTTTGTGAAAAATTGCAAAATATGTCAGTATGCTAAAGGAAGGAGCCAGAATGCAGGATTGTACACTCCCTTGCCTATTCCAGACAGGCCTTGGGACATGGTGAGTATGGATTTTGTTCTAGGATTGCCCAAGACTCAGAGAGGGAATGATGTAGTCTTTGTTGTGGTGGACAGATTCTCCAAAATGGCACATTTTATCCCATGTTAAAAAACTAGTGATGCCACCCATGTTGCTAACTTGTTCTTCAAGGAAGTTGTTAGATTGCATGGGTTGCCCAAGAGTACTGTTTTAGATAGAGACACTAGGTTTGTGGGTCATTTTTGGAGGAAACTATGGAAGAAACTTGGTACCAAACTAAGTTTAAGCTCAGCTTATCATCCTTAGACTGATGGACAAACTGAGGTAGTGAATAGGAGTCTGGGAAATTTATTGAGAAGTCTTGCAGGAGAGCATCCCAAGCAGTGGGATCATATTTTTCCCCAGGCATAATATGCACATAATGACTCACCAAACAGGAGCACAGGGCAGAGTCCATTTCATATTGTTTATGGAATGCATCCCAGAGGAATATCAGAATTAAGAAATCTGGGAAGAGCAGAGCTAAGGAGTGCAGATGGTGAGGAATTTGCTTCAAAGATCCAGGCCATACATGAACAAGTGAAACACCAACTACAAGGCAGCAGCATCAAATATAAAACCAGAGCAAACTTGAGCAGAAGAGAAGTCCATTTTGAAGTAGGAGATCAGGTTTTGGCACACTTGAGAAAGGAGAGGTTCCCAAAGAAGCAATACAACAAATTGAAGTTCAGAAAGATTGGGCCATGCAAGATACTTAGAAATTTTTCTGCAAATGCTTATGAGATTTAATTGCCACCTGATGTTGGAATATCTCCCATTTTTAATGTTTCAGATTTGTACAAGTATGAAGATGATGGTGCAGAAGAAGGATCAGCAGACAAGGAACAGATTGAGTGGAAAGAGCAGCTACCTCCAGCACAGCCATTGCAACCAGAGAAGATATTGGATAAAAGATCACTCAGAAGGACTAGAGGACAAGAGTACTTCCAGTACTTGATCAAATGGAAGGAAAACCCAGAGGAAGATGCCACTTGGATGACTGAAGGAATGTTGTAGAAGATGGGCAGATCAATGGAAGAGCTCATGGACAGGAGCCCATGAAGAAGATTGCCCTCGGGAGTCTGATGCAGGGGCATTAGACATTAGCCAGCAATGTAGGAAGTTTTTTCCACATGTTGTGGCTAGGAGGGCTTGAAAACATTCGAATTGTTACAGCTAGGTGTCAATACCTTAGCTGATTGTAATTATTTAGATTAATTAGAGTCATAGAAGTCGAATAGCTCAGTTAGTCCAGCTGTCATATTTTAGTTATTTAATAACTTGTAATTGGGCTTTTAGTTTTCTAAAATGGTCCTCATAGAGGAACCAAAGAGTCACGCTATAATGTATATAATTGTATCCTTTATAGGTATAAAAGAGGGGGAAGAGGAGAGAGGACGAGGGAGATTTATGCAATAAAAACTCGGTGTTAGAATTTGTTTCCAATTAAACACTTTCTGTGCTCGTTTGGCCATCGAACTGTCTAAATCCTTATTTGTGGAGAGGTTGTTTAGTTGTGGAGCGACTGACTCTGTGCATATAATTTATTGAATTGAATTATTGTATGAATTCCGCACATCTCTATCTATAGCTCTCTCGAAATTTTTCATACAACTCTGTTGAATCAATTCCCTTCACTGAAGAGGCCTGGGTAGAGAAATCGTGGTCGTCGAGTCCTGTTTAATGTTGCTGGAATTCCTGTATAAGGAGAATTATATTTGTTTTATCGCTTATTGGAATTCCTAACCTGAGTCGCAACCCTGAGTCAAGGTAGCCGAAGGATAACACAACCCCATCGTAACTTGGGTAAATCACTGTAGAAAAATCGGAAGCGGAATCACAAAGGTGGATTGCCCCATTTCGCACCGCTTTTGGCGCGGAGGCGGTATTTTGGGGTAGAGGAGTGATTCCGTAGAGGAATCGACGCATGGTGGAGGGGACCGTTCAACAAAACCGCTTTCCTGTACATTTCTCGCGTTAACGTCAGTACGAGTTCGCCGAGCGAAATGTGTACAGGCCATTGATTTGGGAGAAGGCCATTGGACGGTCTTCGCACGACGGAGATGCACGACGTTTAACAAGGCATGATGCACACATTTGATTGGTCTGTCGGTATAATGTGGGGTCCAGGCGACGGGTTATTATAAAGTCATTTTTTTATAAATGTTGGTTTATTAATACAAAGTCAGAGGTATAAACAAAGACCTATTCAAAGGAATTATATATTAAAAAGGAGGGGGAGCTTAATATAAGTTCGACTATATAATAACGAAAGTCGTGAATATTGTTTATTTATCAATTTCTCTGAAATTGACAAATAAACCCGAGTAAGTGAATACACGGAGAAGACCACGAGAGAAGAAGAACGAGGTTCAACAAAGAGTAATGCTGACAGGGCCACGTAGTTGTTGACCATCTCTCCATTGGGGCTGACTTTCGGTGGTGTTGCTGCGTCAACCAGTCTTAGCTATGCCAGACTTCACAAAAACCTTTATTGTGGAATGTGATGCCTCAGGAATTGGAATTGGTGCTTTTTTAATGCAAGAAGGAAGACCCATTGCTTTTGAAAGTCATCCAATCAAAGGAAAGTACTTACAAAAACCTATTTCTGAGAAGGAAATGTTAGCAATACTGCATGCACTAAAGAAATGGAGAATTTACCTAATGGGAAGACACTTCAAGGTAAAAACTGATCATGATAGTCTTAAACAGTTTTTGGAACAAAGAATAACTTCAGAAGAGCAGAAAAAATGGTTCACAAATATGTTGGGTTATGACTTTGAAATAATATACAAAAAAGGGAAGCTAAATGTTGTTGCAGATGCACTCTCAAGAAAGAATGAAGAGGTGGAAGCATTGTTTTGTGCCATTTCTATTATCCAACCAGATTGGATAACCAAAGAAAGAGATGAATGGAAGCAGGACGAAGAAGTGTGGACACTCATTCAAAATTTGTAGCAAGATCCTAGTACATTTGATACATCTAGTTGGAAAAATGATTCCTTATGGTACAAAGATCGCTTATATGTTTGTAAGAATTCCCAAATAAAACAAAATATTCTCTTGGAATTGCACACTTCTCCTTTAGGAGGACACTCTGGATTTTTAAAAACTTACCATAGGGTGAAGAAATAATTTTTTGGGGATGGCCTTAAATCTGATATTCAAAAGTTTGTGGCGGAATGTTTGGTTTGCCAGCAGAATAAAGTTGAGACAATTAAGACCTCGGGTCTTCTACAACCTTTATCCATTCCAAGTCAACGTTGGGAGGAGATTGCAATGGAATTTATCACTGGTTAACCTAAGTCCGAAGGAAAGAGTGTCATCATGGTGGTAGTTGATAGAATTACCAAGTATGCACACTTTTGTGCATTATCTCATCCATTTAAATCAAGTACAGTTGCTACTACATTTATGGACACAATTCAAAAGCTACATGGAAACCCAAGGGTTATTGTGAGCAATAGAGATCCCATTTTTACTGGAAATTTTTGGACGGAGTTATTTTCTTGTTTGGGTACTCAATTAGCTCATAGCTCATCTTATCATCCTCAATCTAATGGTCAAACTGAGATAGTAAATAAATGTTTGGAAGGATATCTTCGTTGTTTTGTATCTGATAAACAAACACAATGGGTCAAGTGGTTACCTCTCGCTGAATGGTGGTATAACACTTCCTTCCATACTGCAGCAAAAATGACCCCGTTTATGGCACTTTATGGATATCATCCACCATCCATCACATCATCTTTAAGAGAAAATTTGAAGGTTCAAGCAGTGGAAGATCACATCGAGCATCAACAAGAAGTTCTCCAGCTCTTAAAGGACAACCTAAATTTGGCACAAAATCGAATGAAACAATAGGCAGATCAACATCGTAACGAGAGAAGTTTTGATGTAGGAGACTGGGTATTTTTACGGCTACAACCATACAAACAAATGTCCTTCAAGCAAGCTAAGAAGGATAATAAATTATCACCAAAGTACTATGGTCCTTACAAGGTGTTGCAAAATATTGGTACTATGGCATACAAATTGGAGCTTCCTGCTTCTTCACGAGTGCATCCAATTTTCCATGTTTCATGCTTAAAGAAGGCTATAGGTGAAAATCTTCCAGTTCAAACAATATTGCCAGAACTTTATGAGGAAGGAAAAATCATATTGGAACCTGAAGCGGTCATGGAAACAAGAACTCGACAGCTACAGAATCGATCAATTTCAGAGTATCTCATCAAGTGGAAGAACTTACCCACAGAAGATTCTACATGGGAGGATGAGAATTTTATACAGAAGCACCCAGAGCTACTCAAGTGTTGAGGACAACACTTTTTTGAAGGAGAGGGGCATGTTAGGTCCCTATATTACTAGTATAGTCCCTTATTGTTGTTAGTGTAACCCCCTTATTGTTATTATTGTACCCTTGTAACCCCCATATTGTTATTATTGTGCCCTTAAATTATTATTGTTAGGTTGGCTAGGATTACATTGTGGCCCCACTATGATTACATTGTGGCCCCATGGACTCCTATATATAGAAAGGAGGTTTTGTAATTTGAATCGTCCAATAATTGTTCATTCATGTAATGTATTGGAGGTTGCCCCCTCGAAGTGGCTTATTTCTAAGTCGTTGATATCTCTTTTCTTCTCTTTCTGGAGCTGGTTTCACAACAGAAGGAGTCAAGGAATCAAGTGAAGGCTCTACGGAGCGATAATGGTGGTGAATATATCTCGAACTAATTCAAAGACTTTTGTAGCAAAGAAGGAATTCAAAGAGAACTCGCAGTGCCTCATAACCCACAATAGAATGGTTTCGTGGAGAGGAAAAACACAACGATCGTGAGTGCTGCATGAGCTATGCTACATGAGCTATGCTGCATGACCAGGGTCTACCGATGCACTTGTGGGAGGAAGCATGCAACACTGCGGTTTATGTGCAAAACCGTTGTCCTCATAGAGTACTTGGCATGAATACACCTAAAGAAGCTTTTACTGGTAAGAAGCCTGATATTTCACATTTGGAGATTTTTGGCTCATGTATTTACATTCATGTGAAAAATGACGCCAGGAAGAAGCTAGAGCTGACTACAGAAGTTGAGATATTTGTGGGGTACACAGAAGCACCCCATAATTATCGTGCATATTTTCCAAATAGTCGAATGACTGTGGTGTGACGAGATATAAAATTCAATGAGGTGAAATCCATGAAGTTTTCGCTTGAGAGGGAGCTACACTTGCATGCAGAGGAGGAAATTATTGTTCCCAAGGATGAGCCTCTAGATGTGGATCAGCCACAGGAGGAGATTCATGGAGTGGAGGAGTCCACTCATGCAGAACCAAACATCAGAACATGCAGAAAGCGTACCACAGAAGCTGAGAGATTGAAGCTTGATGCGGCATAGAATGTAGGAGTCCCTACATCATAGCGCAGACAAAGACAGTCACCTAACTGATTTACTCGATACATTGCTCTTATGAGCAAGTGTATCATTACATAGCCATCTTCTTTTGAAGAAGCAATGTAGGTTCCCACATGGGTAGATGCCATGGTGGAGGAGTATGAATCCATTGTCAGAAATAATGCTTGGGAGATTGTTCCAAGGCCAGTGTGTAAATTAGTGGTAGGTTCAAGATGGATCTACAAGGTAAAACAAGCTACTAATGGGAGCGTCGAGAAGTATAAGGCAAGATTTGTTGCCCAAGGCTTCTCACAAATCGAGGGGATTGATTATGAAAAAACCTTTGCACCTGTCGCACGGTATTATTCCATAAGGACCATTCTTGCTCTCTCAGCGTAGATAGGTTGGCACATTCATCAGATGGATGTGAAGACTGCGTTCCTTAATGGGATCATTGAGGAAGAAGTGTATATTGAACAGCCTGAAGGATTTGAGATCTTTAGCAGTGAGTTGCATGTGTGAAGACTCAAAAGAGAGATGTATGGGTTGAAGCAAGCACCCCGTGCTTGGTACACATGAATCGACAACTACTTCACCGGACTTGGCTTCACCAAGAGTGAGGCAGATGCAAATCTGTACCAAATTGTGGTGGAGGGTGTTGTGCATATCACCCCCTCCATTTAAATTTTGACCACCAGTTCCCTTTGGATCTGTTCAAAATATCTTTCGTAGCCAAAAACCTCCATATTGCGCTCGTCGACACCTTTTCCGCCCAAAAATACATTGTGTAAAGGTTAAAACCCATCATTTGAAATTTATCGGGCCTAGCCCCTAAGAGTTTAGCCCTCCCTGTTTTGGTTCCCATGTGTCCCGAGCGCAAAACCTCATGCCGGAAGGAAAGGGGGCTTAACAATAAACGTATTGTGGGCGCAATTGTAACCGTCAGATCAAAACAAATCGACGACCCACTATTAAACCGTCCGTGGTGGCCCCCGCACGCAGAAAACCAGCGGTTAATTCCGCACCGCCTCCACCAGGTCGGCGGTTTTCAATCAAACGCCAACAATTCCACAAATCGCGTGACGCGTGTCTTTGGTACGGGCCCGAAAAACCACTTTTTCACGCGTTAAACATTGAACAATGGCCGGGCAGGAGAACTCACCCGCCCCGTTGGATCTGTCGGCCTCAATCCAACGGTGGATATCCTCCAAAGCTGCTCACCCGTTAACCTGTGTCCGTTGTGTCCTGTGGCGCACCATTACGCCGCTCCCATTGCCTTCGAGCCGTTGATTTGTCTTCCAAAATCTGACGGCCCAGAATCCAGTCTTTCCCGTCTGTTGACTCTGCAGCCACGTCATCCTCCCACTTGTCCTTCGTACACCCATGTGTCATATTCCCGTGTGTCCGTAGCGTTCTCCCCTGCCGAATATATATATATATATACGTGTGTTTATTCGTATTCATTGTTTTATTCCGCCACCACATTCAAATCATTTTACGTGGAAAACCTGCGTTCCCTCTGATTATCAAAAGCCTCCATTGTTTTTCCTCCGCCATCTTGCGTGTTCTTGACATCTGCCCATGTCTGCGACGTCATCACCGTCTCCACCTCCACGCCCCTTACTTCTGAGTCTAGTTTTTCTAATGTGTTGGTGGATTTTGCAGGGTTTCAACATACAGAGAAATGTTTTGATTCACAGTTTTGGTTGCAGCGATAGAGCACCCCAGACGGTAATTCAACTGAAGCCGCCATTTATGAAGAAGAGTCCTGAAAGCCGCCATGATAAGACATCCATTGCAGGAGCTGGATTTTAAATCTTTCGAACTCTTCAAGGACAATTTAAAGACGTCAATTAGCGTATGGGGATATAAATGTTCCTGAAAAGAACATCAGCAAAGAATTAAAGATTTCAACAACCCCATTGAAGATTATGAGCTCGTATCTGGTGTTAAAAGACAAGGGTATCGAGTCGGAGATTTCCTGGATCAAACTGAGGGTACAGTACATAAAAATCATACCCTACAGAGTATATTTCAGCTGATTTTCTTCTCAAGAAAGTACAGAAGGTTCATGAAGATTTTCTCTTATGCCGTGTCTCTGAAGAGATCTTCTTCCAAGTTCATTTATTCTTGCAAGCAATTTCAAGGTTTTATTGCAGCAGATTTTCCTCCTCCAGCCACGTACATAGCTTTTGTATATTTTATTATTTTTGTCTTGTTTATAAGGATATTTTCATCCCCCAACATTTATTTCTAGAGGCAGATTGTAAATTAAAGTCATTTATATTTAGTCATTCACAGTATGGGCGCGAATTATTTCTGCCATTTGGTTCAAATTGAGTCATTAAATGTGCTCCATCTACCTCCTTCTGCAAAATTCTCTATCCTCTCTATAAAAACCCAGAAATAAGACATTAGAAGGGTTCCAAATTTCTATCAGCAAACTGTGCAGTGAAAATGCTTTTGTATACATTTTGTAACACTTCTGTATGAAGGCCCAGAGCCCGTAGGGTCTCAGTGAGGAGGAGTTATAACTGTAATGAGGATTTTGGTCTCTAGTATCTCACAGTATGTAATTTTCTCTTATGTGTTAATACAATATCTCATTTCATACTTATTATCTTCTTGTATCATGTTCTAGAATGCGAGTGGCTCACTAATCTTGAGTAAGGATTCATCCTAGTTGATGCCCATACTGGGATTAGTCAAGCGCTTTAAATAGGCCTAGTCATGATATACTGTTCCATGTCCATTTCATTCATATTTTCTGCTATATTAGTTGCTTGAGGAGGGTGCTTTTAAAACACCATTGTCATGTATGGATTCTTAGTTAATTAAGCCCATATATGGTTCTGTTGTGTATCTGGGTATCATCCTCATGTTAGCTAATATCACCTACATGTTTCCTCACTGCACCCACTTCCTGATATTTGATTTCTGTGGTATATTATCTGAACTGGCCCTCTTTGCAGTAATATGTCTCTTAACTGTCTGATGCCTTTGTATTGGAGTTTTGCATGATGTTCCTACACTATTATTATCTTTGTATCAGCTTCTGAGAGAGATCGGTCCCATTTAAACTAATTTCCTTGTTCAACAAGAGATAGTAAGAGAGCTTTTGGATTGACAACCCAAGCTATATGATGAGCTCCTTGCTATATTAAGATGTCCTAGGCACTGGTCTATGGCAACTCTAGACTGTCTCTAGGGGTGACAAAAGTGTCCACAACATCTTTCTGGCGCCGTTTCCGGGGATCGAATTTGAGAATATCAGTTTCCCTGGGTCTCGACAACTTTTATTCACTCTCTAATCAGGTGAGCACAGAGAGTTGAAGAGTTGCGTATCTCTCACCTTGGCGACTCCACTGTTCTTCATTTGATAAATTTATTGGTAGTCCTAGCTCCTCGTAAACCACATTTGAGGTCAGATACATCTCAGTCGAAAACACCTTACGTGTCTGACCCAGAGAAGATCATTCATAAAAGAGTTTGGAAGGAGAGGAAATCAGTTCGTGCTGAAGACCCTGAATATTCCGTTGAAGATTATCCGCCCTCTTCTTCTCAAGTAATCAGAACAGAAAATCCCGAATTTTACTCAGAAACTCCACGTAGGGGAAGTGCCTGGATTGAAGAAGATTTCCATCCTACTCCCGAGGCTGAGGAAATTAAAGAAGTTACCAAAGTAGCTGCTGTTAACCGTGAATTATTCCCATCTACGCCTCAGGCTTCCATACAATATATTCCCATTGTTATCCATACCCCACTTCCTCCTACTCCCCTCCCTTCATCTGTAGCTCATACTGTTGCAAAACCCCCACCTCCTCCAATGGCTAATGTTCCCGCTTTTCTACTGAACAAATACGCTCCACTGGCCTTACCCCAAGTGCTAAATGATATGCCACAGGATTATTTGAAGATTCTGCCGAGATTTAATGGTGAAAATGAAATTGATGCTCAGAAACATCTTGAGACTTTCTGTTCTTTTGCAGAAAACTTAAATGTTGAACATTTGGATGTGGTCTTAAGATTATTTGTGCAGTCTTTGGAGGGTGAAGCCAGAAAATGGTTTAAGACATTGGGAAATCGTTCTGTGAGTACCTGGGAAGAGATGGAGAATAATTTTCTCAGAAAGTGGGGAGAAAAGAAAGATTATGGTCAGTATCTTACTAAATTTAATACCTTGAATAAGAGGCAGAATGAAGGAGTGTCAGAGTTTATTAAAAGATTTAACAAGCTATATTTGAGCCTGCCTCCTGAAATGAAGCCCCATGAAACAACTGCCAAGATAATTTTTATAACATCCTTTGATTTTGACTTTGGATTCTCATTGAGAGAAAGAAAACCTGCTACTTTAGATGACGCTCAGTCAGATGCTCTGGAGCTGGAAGCTAACTTTGCCTCCACTGGGAAATTGAAGGGAAAAATTGAACAAGATACTAGAAGGAGAGGCAAAGAAGAGGTTTCCACCTCTAATCAGGAAAAGGATTCAGATAAAATGGATGAAATAAGCAAAATGATAAAGAAGATGGTCAAGCTTGAACTGGAGGCTAAGAGTGCAGCTCCTAAGAATTTCTATAATGTTCCAAACAGAGGATACAATCCTCAGTACAAAAGACCACCATTGCAAATATTGCCTAGAGAAGCAAAGGAGCAACAAGATCAGGTACCACATCCATTGTACCTGGAAGGACCAGTAGAAGACTCCACTGAAGATGCTACTTATGAATTAGAAGATTCAAACTTTGATTTTTCTAATAATGATGATATAGAATGCCCATTACAAGATGAAGAAGAAGAAGCAGAGATTGATCATTATTGTAAGCAATTTGATGACTTCATGCAAGCACAATTCAATGTAAAATATGATCTCAGATCCTCAAGGAAAAGGACCCGAACTCAAGACCAAGAAGAGGAGCCACCTCAGAAAGAAGCATCTGCTCAGAAGGAATCAACAACAAAGAGAAACATAGAAAAAGGTAAGAGTCCTTTAAATGCTCCCTTGCAGCCTAATGATCAGATTCCATCTTCTTCAAAAATAGTCAGTCTTCCTAATGCTGAGTCAGTGTCAAAGAAATTAAATCTTCAGCTGAAAATAAAGAGTCAAAAGAAGTAGTGATAGAAAAGCCCCCATCTGCTTTTAATCTGCAAAAAGAACTTGAGAAAATTAAGATTCCAGTCCCCCTGACCGAACTGTTAAAACAACCTGTATATCAGTCTCAAGTTACTTCCTTCATGCTTCCTCCTGAAATACCAATTGCGCCTGATAGTTTAAACCTTCAAGAAGAAATACCCACGGTAGTCTTTGGCCCACATGTCGAGGAGATAGACCCTTCTACTCCTCCTTTTTATGTATCCCTAGTTATACGTGACCTGCTATTACACAATTGTATGTTAGATTCTGGGGCTTCCCATAATCTTATGCCTTTGTCTGTCATGGAACAACTAGGACTGCAAATTACAAGACCATATAAAGACATATATTCATTTGATTCCAAAAGAGTTAAATGCTTGGGAATGATTAAAGATTTAGTGGTCAATTTGGCCCAAATTCCAGCAAAGAGTGTGGTCATGGACATTGTGGTTGCTGATATCCCAGCCTGCTTTGGCATGCTACTGTCAAGGTTCTGGGGTACAAAAATTGGGGGGTCAATCAAATTAGATTTAACATATGCTACTATCCCAGTCTTTGGAGGTCAGGAGAGGAGGTTATACAGGGAGACTAGATTTGTTAAAATGGTAACTAAGGCTGACTGCTCAGAGAATTCCCCAATTTATAACAAAGAGGGAGATTTTTCGTGTTTAATGTTAGAAGAAAATCAAAATTATGCCCATGAGCCCCTTTTTGGTCAAATCCAAAATGAGCAGCTTAAAGAAGATCAGGAATCAGAAATTTGGACTTTGCATTTTGATGGAGAAAATTCAAGAGAAGGCAATGGAGCTGGGGTATTATTAATCTCTCCTGCAGGAAAATGGGTGCCACTGTCCTTTAAATTGGAATATGAGGCTACCAATAATGTAGCTGAATATGAAGCTCTTCTATTGGGACTGCAGACAGCTAGAAACATGGGCATCCAAAGTCTAAAAGTAATGGGAGACTCTGAGCTGGTGGTAAGGCAGATCAGAAATCAATGCCAAACCAAGCATCCTCGACTGAGAGCATACAGAAACGAAGTATGGGACATGGTAGAAAATTTCCTCTTAGCATTTAACATACAGTTCATGCCCCAGGAGCAAAATAGAATAGCAGATTCTCTTGCTGTAGCTGCCAGTACATTCCGTCCTCCTCAGAATCCACTTTTAAGATACGAAGTGGAGGTACGTTACAGGCCATCTATCCCAGATAACATTAAGCACTGGCAGGTATTTGAAGATGATGAACAGATGAAGAGATTCATGGAGACAGTGGGAGAATTATCCAATATGGAGATTGATGACAATGAGGAAGAAGAAGCTGAAAATATTGCAGAAAACAGATGGAAAGAGAAAATAGCAGGTAAAAGTGCTGCAGCTGAAAAGAAATGTTATACCTAGAGGTCTGGTGCCTCTAGAAAGATTATTTAACAAATATGATATTCCATTGCAGGAAAACAAAGTGGTGGAAGAAGATCAAGTGGAAGACTTAAATATGGGTACCTATGCTGATCCCAAAGTTTTAAAGTTATCCAAAAGGGTCCCGGAGGAATATAAGGAAAAATATTTGAAGTTGTTTCAATCTTATAAAGATGTATTTGCATGGTCCTATCAAGACCTTAAAACTTTTGATGTTAACATAATGCAGCATAAAATTCCTTTGAGGGAAGATGCAAAGCCATATAAGCAGAAGCTCAGACAAATAAATCCTCTGTTGCTTCCCTCTATTGAAAAAGAAATCAAGAAGTTACTAAAGGCCAAAATAATTGTGCCATTGAGATACTCAGAATGGGTAGCAAACCTTGTTCCTGTTCGAAAGAAAAATGGAGAAATAAGGCTGTGTGTGGATTTCAGAAATTTAAATAGAGAATCATTAAAGGACAATTATCCACTGCCTAAGATGGACCACATCCTGCAGAAAGTGGTGGGAGCATCCAGAATGTCAATGATGGATGGTTTTTCTGGCTATAATCAGGTGGCTGTACTTCCAGAGGATCAGAAGAAAACTGCATTTACAACACCATGGGGAACATTTATGTATGCCAGGATGCCATTTGGGTTAATTAATGCAGGAGCTACTTTTCAGAGGGCAATGGATATAGCCTTTGTTGGAGAGCAGGACAAGTTCTTGGTGGTGTATCTCGATGATATCACAGTATTTTCAAAGAATGATGATGAGCATATTGAGCATTTAAGAAGAATTTTTGAAAAATGCAGAAGGTATGGCCTTTCTCTCAATCCTCAAAAATCTTTATTTGCATTAGAGGAGGGAAAACTCTTAGGGCACATTGTAACTAAAGATGGTGTGAAAATTGACCCTAAGAGAGTTGAAGTAATAAACAGTATTCCTTTACCCAGGAATAAGAAGGAAGTACAGGTGTTTTTAGGCCGAATTAATTTTTTGAGAAGGTTTATTCCTAACTATGCTGAGATAGTTAGGCATATAACTGATATGTTGAAAAAGGATAATGAAGTAAAATGGTCCCAGGAGTCTAGAGATGCATTTACCAGGATAAAACAGGCATTTTCCGAAGCTCCTGTACTAGCGGGGCCAGATTATACAAAGCCATTTATGGTATTTTCATTTGCCTCCCCCCATACAATAACTGGAGTATTATTGCAGAAAAATGAAGAGGGATATGAGCAGCCTATAGCTTTCTTTAGTCAAGTGCTTTATGATGCTGAATTAAAATACAATATATTGGAGAAGCAGGCATATGCCCTGGTAAAGTCCCTTAAAGCTTTTAGAATATATGTTTTGCAATCTCACATTACTGCATACGTTCCCACAGCAGCTGTCAAAGACATTCTTGTTCAGGGGGATAACGAAGGTAAAAGAGGAAGATGGATTGCAAAAATACAGGAGTATGATTTGGACACAAGGCCTACTAAGTTGATTAAAGCACAGAGACTTGCTAAAATGTTATCTGAATCAAATCATCAAGCTTTGGGCATTAATTTATCCATGATAGCAAATGAAGAATCTGAGAAAGGAGAAGAACAACAAGGACTAGAGATGGCCACTCAAAAGATACATATGAAATATCTAACTAGTCCTTGGTATAAAGAAATAGTTGAATATCTTTTAACACTTAGCTATCCCCCAAGCTGTGATAAGATAAAATACAGAGCTGTAAGAATGAAATCCCAGAAATACATAATTGCTAATGGACAGCTATATTGGAGAGACCCTTCAGGTATATTACTATTATGCCTCACAGAAAATGAAGTGGAGAACATAATGACAGAATTTCATGAGGGAATCTGTGGAGGACATTACAGCTGGAGGGCTACTACTCATAAAATCCTGAAAGCTGGTTTTTACTGGCCAAAATTATATACAGATGCTTTTTCTTGGGTCAGAGCGTGTGACAAGAGCCAAAGATTTGCAGAAAGACAGAAATTAGCAGCTTTGCCCTTGATTCCTATTCATGTGAATGAACCATTTCAAAAATGGGGATTAGATTTCATAGGATAAATACATCCCCCATCAAGTGGCCAATATAGATGGATACTAACAGCTACAAATTATTTCACAAAATGGGTGGAAGCCATACCTACCAGAAATGCTACAGATGCCGTGATAATCAAGTTTATGGAGGAAAATATCATATCTAGGTTTGGCTGTCCTGCTAGAATCGTAACTGACAATGCACAGGCTTTCAAGTCTACCAGGTTTGTAAATTTCTGCCAACGGTATAACATCATATTGACTCACTCCACAGCTTACTATCCGCAGGGAAATGGCTTAGCAGAGTCTTCTAATAAAACCCTGGTGAGGGCCTTGAAGAAAACAATAAATGAAAATCAGAAGAATTGGGACTCCTAATTAAAATTTTCTCTATGGGCGAATAGGATAACCAGCAAGAGAGCAACCGGGAAATCCCCTTATGAATTAGTATATGGTCGAGCAGCCGTGTTCCCTATGCAATTGGCGTTGCCTGTAGCACGTTTTATGCAGGAAAGTCAGGAAGAACCAGATGACATGGTCAGGAGGATTAATCAACTGGTAGAATTGGAGGAAACACGGAACCAGGTGAATCAGAGATTGATAGAATATCAGGAGAAAATGAAGAATGTATTTGATCAGCATGCGAAAGACAGGAAATTTCAAATTGGAGACCTGGTTCTCAGATGGGATGTTCGAAGAGCAGAAAAGGGCAAGCATGCTAAATTTGATCCGCTGTGGTTTGGCCCATTCAAAATTGTGAACCAAGGAAGGAATAACACTTTCATGTTAGAAAACATACAGGGTGATCTGCTGGATGCCCCTGTGAATGGCCAATTTCTCAAACCTTACTTTCAATTCTGATCCAGGCTGGGAAAGCCTGTTGTATTATATTGTATATAAGTTGTTTTAGTTTTTATTTTCATAAGGAAAGGGTGCTGGAAATTACCTGAAGAAGAAGCGCAGAGGAATTGAAAGACAGAATGTACATACAGAAATGTTTAGCATCTTGCGTGTTCTCGACATGTCCAGGGACGAACATGTCGTCCCCAGATGGAGCCGATGTTGTGCATATCACCCCCTCCATTTAAATTTTGACCACCAGTTCCCTTTGGATCTGTTCAAAATATCTTTCATAGCCAAAAACCTCCATATTGCGCTCGTCGACACCTTTTCCGCCCAAAAATACATAGTGCAAAGGTTAAAACCCATCATTTGAAATTTATCAGGCCTAGCCCCTAAGAGTTTAGCCCTCCCTGTTTTGGTTCCCATGTGTCCCGAGCGCAAAACCTCATGCCGGAAGGAAAGGGGGCTTAACAATAAACGTATTGTGGGCACAATTGTAACCATCAGATCAAAACAAATCGACGACCCACTATTAAACCGTCCGTGGTGGCCCCCGCGCACAGAAAACTAGTGGTTAATTCCGCATCGCCTCCACCAGGTCGGCGGTTTTCAATCAAACGCCAGCGATTCCACAAATCGCGTGACGCGTGTCTTTCAGGCCCGAAAAACCACTTTTTCGCGCGTTAAACGTTGAACAATGGCCGGGCAGCGGAACTCACCCGCGCCATTGGATCTGTCGGCCTCAATCCAATGGCGGATATCCTCCAAAGCTGCTCGCCCGTTAACCTGTGTCCGTTGTGTCATGTGGCCCACCATTACGCCGCTCCCATCGCCTTCGAGCCGTTGATCTGTCTTCCAAAATCCGACGGCCCAGAATCCAGTCTTTCCCGTCTGTTGACTCTGTAGCCACGTCATCCTCCCACCTGTCCTTCGTACACCCATGTGTCATATTCCCGTGTGTCCGTAGCGTTCTCCCCTGCCGAATATATATATATATATATATATATATATATATATACGTGTGTTTATTCGTATTCATTGTTTTATTCCGCCACCACGTTCAAATCATTTTACGTGGAAAACTTGCGTTCCCTCTGATTATCAAAAGCCTCCATTGTTTTTCCTTCACCATCTTGCGTGTTCTTGACATCTGCCCATGTCTGCGACGTCATCACCGTCTCCACCTCCACGCCCCTTACTTCTGAGTCTGGTTTTTCTAATGTGTTGGTGGATTTTGCAGGGTTTCAACATACAGAGAAATGTTTTGATTCACAGTTTTGGTTGCAGCGATAGAGCACCCCAGACGGTAATTCAACTGAAGCTGCCATTTATGAAGAAGAGTCCTGAAAGCCGCCATGATAAGACATCCATTGCAGGAGCTGGATTTTAAATCTTTCGAACTCTTCAAGGACAATTTAAAGACGCCGATTAGCGTATGGGGATATAAATGTTCCTGAAAAGAACATCAGCAAAGAATTAAAGATTTCAACAACCCCATTGAAGATTATGAGCTCGTATCTGGTGTTAAAAGACAAGGGTATCGAGTCGGAGATTTCCTGGATCAAACTGAGGGTACAGTACATTAAAAATCATACCCTACAGAGTATATTTCAGCTGATTTTCTTCTCAGGAAAGTACAGAAGGTTCATGAATATTTTCTCTTATGCCATGTCTCTGAAGAGATCTTCTTCCTAGTTCATTTATTCTTGCAAGCAATTTCAAGGTTTTATTGCAGCAGATTTTCCTCCTCCAGCCACGTACATAACTTTTGTATATTTTATTATTTGTGTCTTGTTTATAAGGAGATTTTCATCCCCCAGCGTTTATTTCTAGAGGCAGATTGTAAAGTACAGTAATTTATATTTAGTCATTCACAGTATGGGCGCGAATTCTTTCCGCCATTTGGTTCAAATTGAGTCATTAAATGTTCTCCATCTACCTCCTTCTAGAAAATTCTCTATCCTCTCTATAAAAACCCAAAAATAAGACATTAGAAGGGTTCCAGATTTCTATTAGCAAACTGTGCAGTGAAAAGGCTTTTGTATACATTTTGTAACACTTTTGTATGAAGGCCCAGAGCCCGTAGGGTCTCAGTGAGGAGGAGTTATAACTGTAATGAGGATTCTGGTCTCTAGTATCTCACAGTATGTAATTTTCTCTTATGTGTTAATACAATATCTCATTCCACACTTATTATCTTCTTGTATCATGTTCTAGAATGCGAGTGGCTCACTAATCTTGAGTAAGGATTCATCCTAGTTGATGCCCATACTGGGATTAGTCAAGCGCTTTAAATAGGCCTAGTCATGATATACTGTTCCATGTCCATTTCATTCATATTTTACTGCTATATTAGTTGCTTGAGGAGGTGCTTTTAAAACGCCATTGTCATGTATGGATTCTTAGTTAATTAAGCCCATATGGTTGTTGTGTATGCAGGTATCATCCTCATGTTAGCTAATATCACCTACATGTTTCCTCACACACCCACTTCACGATATTTGATTTATATGGTATATTATACGAGCTGGCCCTCTTTGCGATGGGCGCTCTCTTAAACGCCGATGCCTTTGTATTAGAGTTTTGCATGATGTTCCTACACTATTCTTATCTTTGTATCGAAACACGAGAGAGATCGGTCCCATTTAAACTAATTTCCTTGTTCAACAAGAGATAGTAAGAGAGCTTTTGGATTGACAACCCAAGCTATATGATGAGCTCCTTGCTATATTAAGATGTCCTAGGCACTGGTCTATGGAAACTCTAGACTGTCTCTAGGGGTGACAAAATTTTCCACAACAGAGGGTAAGATTTTAATCGTTGTTCTTTATGTTGATGATTTAATACTAACAGGTGATGAGAAATTGATACACTCATGCAAGGAAGATCTTGCAAAGTAGTTTGAGATGAAGGATTTGGGCCTCCTTCATTATTTCCTTGGATTGGAAATATGGCAGCGAGAAGGTGAATTGTTTGTGTCTCAAGGCAAGTATGCTCGGGAGATACTTGGTAAGTTTCACATGGAGGACTGCAAGCCCATGGATACTCCTCTTCTAATAAATTGGAGGAAAGATGATGCTACATCAACAGACCAAACAGTTGGTGGGTTCTCTCATGTATTTAGTTAATACAAGACCGGACATATGCTATGTGGTGAACCAACTTAGTCAAGCGATGGTTAAGCCTACCAAGCTCTTTTGGAAGGCAGTCAAGAATTTCTTAAGGTATCTCAGGGGAATATATGAGTATGGCTTATGGTACAGACAGATGGATGAAGTGAAGTTGCATGGCTTCACGGATGCAGATTGGTTAAGTAGCCCAACGAACAGAAAGAGCACGTCAAGAGGGGTTTTCAGTATCGGATCTACAATAGTTTCTTGGTACAGCAGGAAACAAAAATCCGTGGCACTCGGTTCAATGGAAGCAGAATACATGGCAGCAAGTCAAGCTACATGTGAGGCTATCCAGATGAGGAAGATCTTGGTCAGTTTTTTCGCTTCTGATTTAGATCCTACAATGATACATTTTGATAATCAGATTTGCATTAAAATCTCGATTAATCATGCATTTCATGATAGATCTAAACATATAGATATCTAGTATCATCATATCAGATATTGTGTGTAGCGGAAGATCATGTTGCTTCAGTACATTCCTATGGAAGATCAGGATGCAGATATTCTGATGAAGGCGCTCAGCAGGAGAAAATTCAAATACCATAGAGGCAGGACCGGGGTGAAGGATAATCCCTATCTTGTTGAGAGGGAGTCTTGAGATTCAACAAGATGATGAGCTTAGTGAAAATTAAGCACCTTCACTAAGTGGGGCCCGCGGGCTATTTTTAGGTGTATGTCTATTTTTAGACATGGTGAGCATATTCTATAAGTTGCAGGATGCTATTTGTAGATGGTTGGTCAAATGTGAAAAATAGATGAGATTCTGTTTTTAGAATGTTGGCCAAAGTCTATTTATAGATCGTCAATCTAAAAATAGATGCATGTCGATTATTATTAGCCCTTAATAATAATCCGACAATAAATATCAACTTATTCTCTTGGAGCACTTTATTTCAATGAAAAAATTTGGCAAATCAGTGGGCTAAAGTAATTACGCAATTCCTAGGGTGATTGGTGACTCATGCATGGAGGACTCAGTTAGAACTGAAGTGGAAAAGTTGTGACAGAGTTGGAAGAGTAGTTATGAGAGTTTTTATTCAGTTTAACTCAGTTGTGCTAGTTGTATCTATTTCTAACTGAAGATACACTAGTGAGAGTTTAGTGAATTAATTATTTAAGTAATTCATAACTAGAGACTCACTTGCAACTGAACAAATACAACAACTAACTACTTGCATGTCAGTTCCAGTGGAGACCCAGTGGAGAGATAGGTGAAAGGGTGAGATGGACTATCTATTGTGACTGTAGTGATGCATTCAATGCATCTGACACACATTGGAGATGCCAATAAGGATTTTGCAGTCAAGGCAAGGCCAATTCGAATTCATTCAGAGGTCTTCTTCAACAGGGATTGCGTCGTGGAGGCAAGCTGTCAGGTGGAAAGAAATTGGTTCATAGATATGCAAATTTCTGCATGACAGTGTGTAATAATTGTTGATTGTACTGAGATATTGATGTACTAAGATTTGTATGAGATTATTACATGATTTTATTGATATACATAATACATGATATTTGGGGTTTTTAGCTTTAAGCTTTCCCGTTAAATAGTTGTGTTTATGTGCGATTAATTTTGCTTCATATGTGTTTGCAATTGGCGATTTAATTTCCGCAAAGAATTAAGTGGAAGGATTTTGTATTTAACATAAGATTAATTTTTTAGATCAGGAGAATCTGGTAATACTATTAGTATTAATAAATTTCTACAGCCCTAGCATTTTTTTTAAAATCGAGTCAGCCATTGTGTTTTGAAAATTTCAGTGCATCATTTCTTTCAAATGGAGACTAAGTATTTTGGATTCATGTTGTAATTCCACATGCCAATGATTTGAATCAGTAGTAAGGAAAACTATGAGAATATTGACAAATCTTCCATCAGGATGTTGACAACAAAATTATTTTGTTCAATTTTTCTCCACTTGTTTATTTGTTTCGTTATCAAAACCACAACCACCTAATCAGAGCTACACTTTCCATCCAAATTGAGAACTCGGATGACATGGCGACTGCAACTGGGTTTCCTTGTCTTACATGCACGGTGTAATGGGGTAAATAGGTGTGTATGTGGTATGGCGGGTGAACTAATTAATGAGATGGGTGCAATGGGTGCATGGAGTTTGGGATGTAATCCGATAGCCTGCTATCCCCAATAGTTCCAAGTAAGTAGTCTTAGCAAACAATATTTGTTGAACATTATTTTTAAACGGCATGAAATGCAATTCTTAATTAGAGAAAACGTCACTTTCAAGGTTCAATTTTTTTATCAAAAGAAACCTGGCATTTCAGTGGGCTAAAATGGGCATAGAATCAAATTAATTTTGTAACTGTGTTCCTTAGTCTTCATTGTTTCTCACTGTAGATATTTTTTACAATAACAAGATATTCATGAAAATTGTCACTAGCATAGAAAGTCCACTAGATGGCTCATGTTATTAACAAGGAGTATAACCATCGTATTTTGCAAATTGAGTTGAGGCGTATGGAAGTCCTCCTAAAATATATTATCCTCTTCTGAGATCAACAGAAAGAGCCCCCATAGATCGTGAATATTTGGCTGCAATTGCTGCACAATTATTTTACAGAGGAAAAACGCCCACTCTATCGCTCAGGGATGTGCCAAAACTGTCTTGACACTTTCCTTCACTATCCCAGGAGACTCTCCAAAGGAGTAAGAGATTGGAAAGCATTTTTTAATTATCTTTGTACACCCGTTCAGAGTGAAGTGATTAAGAACTTTAATTTATCACGCAACGCCATAAAGATCCATATGGTCGACCCAGTCCTGGAATTGTTGAATGGTGTAATTAAGGAGGAGGATAGCCATCAAATTTTGCAACCTGAATTCAAGCGTGTTGGAACAGGGTCTCCTACAAGCTGCGAAATTGGTCCGATTTTGTATACTTTCGATTATAATTAGTCTAGCGCAGGGGTTTTGGGGTGGGAAAAGGCCCCGAAAGCATTGTAATGGCTTAAAGGGTAGACCTAGGGTCTGAAAACCACGGTTTGCGGACCATAGGAAATGTTCGGAAAGATCGTTATAAATAGAGGGTCATTTTGGATTGTAGGGGGGCAAGAAGATGATAAGCTATTGATGCGAATTGTGGTTTGGTAGATCTGTTTGGGTTTTTGGGCAAAGGACTCCTGCTGGCTGTGTGCACGGAGATCCAGAGTCCTGCTATGTGCGTACCCTGCTGCTGTGTGCGCAGGTTGGGATGGGTATTGTAAGAGGGAATTGATGAATTAATGAATAAGCAAGGCTATTTGAGAACTGAATCTATGTGTATTGTTTATGTGAATCATTGGTAATTGTTGTATTATGAGTATTCTGTATTCCATTGCGAATGTTCTTACTGCATCTAAATCTGTTTTTTTCAGTTTTATGCAATACTGAGCTACTGTCATAGAAGTATATAATTATTGAGCACCATAGTATAGTTGACCTTGTGCACATAGATGCGAAAAGAGACCTATAGAGCTTGTTCAGGAAGAGGTGATCTAGACATCGCAAGGTAGGACGTGGCTCTGCTTGCCTTACCTATCCTTTCTCAGGGTGCGGAAACCTGGTTCCAACACCAACCCATACTACTTCAGGTGAGACTTTGACCTGCACAAGTAGGTCACTGCTGAAAGGGCTAGTAGTATAGGGGTTTGTTGGAAAACTTTGAACTTCGAACCTGGGTCAGGACCCCTTGAGCCAAAAAATGGTTCCGTTGCCGGGACCTGAAGCATTTTGAGAAAGGGATCGGATAATGACAAGAGAAGTATTAAAGGCCTAA
Organism: Pinus albicaulis; assembly: GCA_034641835.2. Taxonomy (NCBI): domain Eukaryota; kingdom Viridiplantae; phylum Streptophyta; class Pinopsida; order Pinales; family Pinaceae; genus Pinus; species Pinus albicaulis. The sequence goes on from CM076583.1 coordinate 201,941,918, forward strand.
AAAGGAAGAAGAGAAGGTACGATTGAATAAGTTCCAATCTGAACAAAAGAACAACGTGGAGCAGTAAGTACTATTGAACCAATCAAGAAGGGGATAGATATGTCTATAGCCCACTGAAAGGAGTAGCTGCACAAAGCTCGCCAGCTACACTGCCGTCTGAACCACGTAAAACCTCAGCCGAAACCCTGCCAGAAGAAGACATGGCAGTGCACTTGAAATTACCTACCTTTAAAGGCATAGGAGATGAGGACATGAATCGATTTTGGTTTGTTGCAGACTCGGTATGGACTGCGCCAGGTGTGGCGAGCGATGCTGTGAAAAGGGCGCAGCTATCCCTGGCCTTCGAAGAGAGAGCGCTAGACTGGTATATGCGTTACATATCTCAAAATGGAAGTGCATCTATTCAAGATATTAAGGACGCTCTGAAACAACAATTCCAAAAGCCTAAATATTATTCACATATCGTAGAAGATGTGAAAGACTTCAAGCAAGGAACAACTAAGTCTGTGTGGGAAGCTGATCAACGCCTAAAGAAAGCTATCAGAGAAGGAGAATTTAAGTATGACGACAAACAACATATGGAGTGGTTCATCGCTATGCTACTACCTCACCTATGCATACCTATGGGTCACCAGAATTTCGAATCACAGGACAAAGCTTTGGAAGCCGCTATGAAACTAGAAGCTATGCCCATGTAAGATGCTTCGTTAGGAGTACAACAAATCCAGGAGCAGCTCAGGGAAATGCACATGGAGATTCAAGACCTACGAAAGGAATGAGGAAGGGAAGCTAGCGCAAAGCTATGGTGCCTATGATGTCGAGTATCAGGGAATACGAAGGATCTGTGCCCAAAATACCTACGAACAGGAGAACCTAGCCCGATGCGCCTTGGATCAAGCGAGGGACCCATCCTAGTACGATTGGGCCCAATTGGACCTACATTATGGTGTGAGGATTGCTGCATAGTTGGGCTGCGTGATACCAACCACTGCCCCCGTCCGGGCACCTATGCCCCAGAGCGGAAGCAACAGTGGTGCCGGTTTTGTCGGTTAGTAGGGCATGATGAGCAGAACTGTCGGACCTATTATCTAGTGATAAATTGGGGGAAATTGTATAAGGTATAGTCAGTCCCTGCCTTGCCAAAAACCCCCGCAAGCCTGAGTGGCTGTAATATTCCTACTTAGCCTAAGCTAAGAGGAATATGCAATTTTGTCTCATTTTCTCTTGCATGAATAAATGAATAAAGGAGGACATGTAAAACTCCCCAAAGAATGAATAAATCAATGCCCATATGAACATGGATAAATCTGGGCCATGTAAAAAAATCACTTGCAGGTGTGAAAAGGGTTTGAGCTATGAGACTGGGTCAACCTTGACCAAATCTACAACGCTGTCTAGATACAATGAACCTCATGAAGGGACAATGCAGTTCTAGAAGGAGGCCCCTCATGTGAAAGGAGCTAACTCATCAAGGTGGTTTAGGGTTTGCAAAGGCTTTCATCTTATAAAAGGAAGGGGAAGGCATCAAGAGAAGGTTGTTGATTTTCTATATTTCTGAGTATCTTGTCTGTTTAGACAAATACCATTCTTTGCTGTTCAGTAGAGAATTATGCTGCTTAGCACTTGGAGTTCCTATGCAGGGATTTCACCTCTTCCATTGAGGATTCTTGGAGAAGTCTTTCTGATTTGATCCACTATCAGGCTTTGGGCCAAGCTATACTTCCAACTGCAATGAAGATCCAGTGAGGGTTTGTTTTCTTTTGTAGGCTGCAGCAAGTGGAACACTAGATCTGTTCAGATCTAGGTTGTATTGGTGCCTTTTCTCAGTGAGTGTGTCTTTTAACCTCCTGGAAGAGTGCATCAGTTGTTTGAGCTTCAGATTTGTATCTTGGCATCAAGCCATCTCTTTTATTCAAGCTACAATGCAGTTTCCCTTGAGGGACTACGTTATTTTCAGTGGAGGTTTTGTAGGGTGTTTTGATCCCATTTTTTATGAGAGATCTCTAGTGCTGGGCTTTGCCCCTCACTTTGGTGATCCATGGATTAACTTGCTGATCCATGTTATATTTAGATCTGATCTATTTTAATGTAAATTCATCTTCAAAAATTTCTGAATAATATTGCAGATCTATTACTTAAAACTCAGATCTACTCTTTGTAATGCATGATTTGGTCAAAACCCCAAGGGGATCTTATAATAGAGACTTTCTAGAGTACAGATCTGAAATGGATCTGATATTTCATCCACAGATCTATTCTAGATCTGAAGTGTAACATTCAGTTGTTGCAGCTCCATAAAATAATGCTGTTAAGCCATTTTGTAGTTTATACATGTGTTGCAGCTCTCTTTTCTGAAGATTTCTCTCTCTCTTGTCTTCTGTATTCTACTGTATAATGTAAGAGCATCATTGTAAATCTGATTTTCCACTGTATATTCAAAATTTGATCTTATTTGATGGCCTCCTTCTCATGCTCACCAAGACTGCGTTATTTCTGAAGCAGTTTGCTATGCATAGCTGCAACCCCTCTTGTAGGGTGTTTTTTCAGCGAGACTAGGTGGTGGGAGATCTATTTACCACACCTAATTTGATTTGTTTTTGCTCCCCTTTTGGATCTAGAGTCCAGATCTATTGATCTAAGGGATCCAAGGGCTGAAAACTCATTTATATGAATAAATCTCGCAGAAGTGCATTATTTCAGCAGGCTTGCTGTGCAATCCCAATTTTGGGATATTACAATGGTATCAGAGCTCCTTTCTTGGCACAGGCTGTGCTTTCATTGGAGAACCAAAACCATGTTGCATTTAGAAGAAGATGAGCCTCTTACTGAGAGGGAGAAGAGGTATCAGAATATAAGTCACAAGAAGTTTGATTACACCATTGATGATCAAGACAAGGGTAAAGCCCTTGAAACTGCAAGTGATAAAGAAGGAGAAGAGTTTGCAAGAAATATTTTGGTGGCCATGCAAGATCTTGATAGAGAGATCAAAGAAATGAGGATGGATAGAATGAGGGAATCTCCTGGGAGATTTCATCCTGGGGAAAGCTCTGACATGTCTCACCACTGGACTGGTCAACTAGTGAACTGGACACAAGCCCCACAGCTCCACAATGCTCCACTCTGCCTACCTTCTTGGCTATGGAGAATGAAGGACCACAAGAGAAAGCATCCATTGAAGACTAATTTGTGGAATATGAATCTCAGAATCAGATATTCAGAGACCACTTGAGTTTCCAAGAGTTTTTTCACCTGAACAACTACGAGGCAGCAACATCAAATACAAAGGCAGAGCAGACTTGAGCATAAAAGAAGTTCATTTTGAAGTAGGAGATCTAGTTTTGGCACACTTGAGAAAGGATATATTCCCAAAGAAGCAGTATAATAAACTGAAGTTCAAAAATATTGGGCCATGCAAGATACTTAGAAATTTTTCTGCAAATGCATATGAGATTGAATTGCCACATGATTTTGGAATATCTCCCATTTTTAATGTTGCATATTTGTACAAGTATGAAGATGATGGTGCAGAAGAAAGATCAACAGACAAGGGAAAGATTGAGTGGAAAGAGAAACTACCTCCAGCGCAACCATTGCAACCAGAGAAGATATTGGACAAAAGAATGTTCAGGAAGACCAGAGGACAAGAGTACTTTCAGTACTTAATCAAATGGAAGGATAAGCCAGAGGAAGATGCCACTTCGATGAATGAAGGAATGTTGCAGAAGATAGGCAGATCAGTGGAAGAGCTCATGGACAGGAGCCCATGAAGAAAATTTCCCTAGGGAGTCTGATGCAGGGGCATTAGACAATAGCCAACAATGTAGGAGGTTTTGTCTACATGTTGTGGCTAGGAGGGTTCGAAAAAAATTGAATTGTAACAGCTAGGTGTCAATACCTTAGCCGATTGTTTCATTTAGATTAGTTAGATTTGTAGAAGTCGAATAGTTAGATTCGATCCATCTGTCATGTTTCAGTTAGTTGAATTATTGTAATTAGGCTTTTGATTTTCTAAACGGTCCTCATAGAGGAACCGAAGAGACACATTGTAATGTATATAAATTGTATCCCTCGGATGCATTGAGGGGGAAGAGAGGAGATTTCTGCAATAAAATATTATGAGTTAAGAAATTGATTCCGGTTGAATGAATTTAAGTTCCTGTTTATTATCAAAATGTCTTGAATTGATATTGTGAGGAAATTTGTTTAACTGTGAGGCGATTGAACTCTATGCATATATAGTCTCTGAATGGAACTGTTGTACAGTCTCCACATCCTTCTGTGTACTATTTCTCTTAGATTATCCGAACAAACCCTATTGAATTAATCCCACTCACAGGCAAGGTATGTGTAGAGAAATCATGGTCGTCGAACTCTGTTTAATGATAGTGCAAACCCCGCTTACGCAGAGATAGAATTGTTTTGCTATCGGAATCCTGATCCGAGGCCTGACCTGAGTTAAAAAACGGAGAGCATAGGGAGGAAGGCGATTAACCGTGGTCAACCACTGTTCTGAAACCGCGAGTGGATTTACGAATCGAGTTGCCCATATCGCACCGCTTTTGTGGGATAAGCGGTATTTTCAAATTGGAAGCGATTCCATAGAACAGTGGACACGTAGCCAAGGTGGGACCCCGAAAACTGCCCTTTCGCATTGCCATCGCACGTTAACGTTTGACCAGGGAGGCCGCGCGATATCGTTGAACACCGTCGATCTGGAGGGAAGCCATCGGACAGTGGTCATATTCGGAAAATGCACGAGGGTTAACCAAGGTATGGTGCGAGTATTTGATTGGGCCATTGATTATATATGTGGGGCCAGAACCAAAGGTCCTGTTGTCGACAATTCTTGTCACTCCTAGAGACAGTCTAGAGTTGCCATAGACCAGTGCCTAGGACATCTTATCATAGCAAGAAGGCATATAATAAATCTGGAGTGTCAATCCAAATGCTCTCCTGCTATCTCTTGTAAAACAAGGAAAGTGATCTTGAATGGGACCAAACTCTCTCAGAAGATGATACAAAGATAAGAATAATGTAGGAACAACATGCAAAAATCCAATACAAAAGCATCAGATAGTTAAGAGACAACTTACTGCAAAGAGGGCCAGTTCAAATAATATGCCACAGAAATCAAATATCAGAAAGTGGATGCAGTGAAGAAACATGAAGAAGATACTAGTTAGCATGAGGCTGATACCCATATACACAACAAAACCACATATGGGCTTATCCAACTAAGAATCCATACATGACAATGGCGTTTTAAAAGCACCCTCCTCAAGTAACTAATATAGCAGAAAATATGGATGAAATGAACATGGAACGGTATATCATGACTAGGCCTATTTAAAGCGCTTGACTAATCCAAGTATGGGCACCAACTAGGATGAATCCTTACTTAAGACCAGTGAGCCACTCGCATTCTAGAACATGATACAAGAAGACAAATAGCATGAAATGAGATATTATATTAACACATAAGAAAAGATTACATACTGTGGGATACCAAAGACCAGAATCCTCATTACAGTTATAACTCCTCTTCACTGAGACCTTACGGGCTCTGAGCCTTTACACAAAAGCTTTACAAGATGTATACAAGAACTTCTCGTTGCACAGTTTGCTGATAGAAATCTGGAACCCTTACAATGTATTTCTTCTTGGCTTTTATAGGAAAGACCAAAAACTCTAGAGAATGAGGTAGGTAATGTACATTGAATTGACTCATTAAAACAAATTGACGAGAAAAACTCGCCTATACTGTTTGACGGTGCTGAAATGGTGCAAGTACTTTGCTGCTGCTTCATGGAATAAATGCTGAGGATGAAAATCTACTCTTAACAAGACACAAAGAATAAAATATACAAATGTTCTGTACTTGACTGGAAGAGAAAAATCTACTGCAATAAAACCTTGAGGTTGCTTGTGTTTGTGCATGGTACTCCCGGTCTTCCAATCTTTGAATTAAAATTCAAAATCATAAGGTTGGGCACTGGCTTTCTCGATCTTCACTGATATTTGTATGCCGCCCAATTAATATTTCTTGCTGTGTAATCTTTCCCTCTGCAGGCGTCTTTAGGGTTCAATGGATTTTATTTATGCTTCCATTAATGAGGTCATATCATAGCAACCACCGCCATCCTTGTTCTTAAATTTCTTCTTTTAAAGACTGTCCTTAGAAAATATCTTGGCCTCTGCAACGGAGGCGATATATTGCGGCAACTCCTTCTCCATATAAACCTACAAAACTCGCAAATATATTTGTTACACCATTTTTGGTCATCTAACCTTTCATCATTAGATGGACCCAAGTACACCATGTATGACCAGTTGTACCCCAAGTAAAACTGCTGTCTCTATGTTAATTAGGAGACCCCAAAAGGAATAATTAATTAAACCATAATTTAATTATTATTCCCAGTCATGTTTAACCCAAAAACAAAGAAATTAATGAGACAAACCCATAGTTATCTTATTATTTTCTAGGAATAATTATTTAAATAATATTCCTTGTTAAATATGACCAAATCAACCACCATTAATCAAATAAATCATTATTTATTTGATTATATCCCAACCACTTCCTTAAAAAGATAAATAATCATTTATTTATTTATTTTTCACTAATCAAGGGATTTGACCCAAGTCAAACACCCTTTCCCTCCAACAAATAATAATAAAATATTCCATAGAGGTGGATCTAGATGTGATTAACATTATTTTAATCATGCACCAAGATCTAGAAGGACCCAATATTTTGTTATAAATAGGAGTGTTTTCCCCATCATTCTTCACCTTTTGTTGCATACTAGATCACTCTGGATCTATACACTCGGTCTCATTTTCTGCCATTGTTGCTCCCATTGAGCTCTACCTTCTACATTGGGTTTTCTACATCTACAAGAGAGAAAGCTTAGATCTGAAGTGCTGAGGACTACAAAGAACCCATCCCATTGAGGAGATCTGGATACACCTTCTTGTTTCCTCCCAGGTGCCCTGTAATATAAAAATTCATTCAAAAATCGCGTTCTTGTCTTGTCTGTTGGATGCATGGAGCAAACTCTTTACTTTTCTGCTTAATGTCTTTCCATTTATAGATCTGTTGTTGCGGCACTTTAACTACTAATTGCAGATCTGAAGATGTTTTGCAGCCTATATTGTTGTTAGGGCTATTAGTTATGCGTAGCTAAAGTGGTTCTTTTTCGTACGCTTCGACGAAGAATTCATACTAACAAATGGCGACTCCACACGGGTTTTAAATTACGACATTTAATAGATTTTCCATATTCTGCCATATCCGACTACTTGATTCCCTAGGAGCTTCTTTTAATTTGCTTAGTTTTTCTCTTTTCATGTCATTTTTCTCACATAAAACCCTAAAAACTTAAAATTTCTAACTTCCGTGTTTCGGCCTATTGCGCGAGGTAAGCGACACCGAGCGCAGGCGCGAGACGGAAACTTTTCGAAAATGCGCGCCGAAACAACGGGAACGGGGGTCGCACCATACCCAGCCCAAAACTGCGACCTGGACGCATGACTGTTCTGCGACCTCAACTCGAATCGAGTCGAGAACACAGAACTGCCTTTTTCCGACATTTTTACGCAATTTTTACGGGTTACTGCTGCCGGCCCTGCGGTCTTCCGCTCTGTCTCGGCCCGCCTTGACCAAGATGCGATCTGTTTACTCACCTCGGTGAGACGACCCCTTAGGGCTTTAGTACCCTCCACTTTTTTTGGAAGAGTTTCAGCTGTTTCAGCCGTCGGTTTCAGAGCTTCAGCCCCCTCTTTTTCCAGATCTGTGACCTTTTTAAATTACGACCGCTGTCGTTTTTCCTATTCCTGCATATCCAGCTACTTCAGGCCCTAGGGCTTCTTTTTTAGCTGCTTAGTTTTTCTCTTTTCATGTCATTTTTCTCACATAAAACCCTAAAAACCTAAAATTTCTAACTTCCGTGTGTTTCGGGCCCTATTGCGCAGGTAAGCGACACCAGCCGCACCTGAGACGGCAATTTTTCAGAAAATCTGCCGCCGAAACAGCCGGAACGGGGGGGTCGCACCTTTTGGCCCAAAACCTGCGACACCGGACGCACTGCTGGCACATTCCTGCGGCCTCCAACTCGGATCGGTCGAACACCGACCTCGCACTTGCTACTGCATTTTTAAGCAATTTTTTGGGGTTCTGTGAGCCTGCGCGAGGTTTTTGTCTCTGTCTCGGCCTTGACCAAGATCTGATCTGTTTTTACTCATCTAAGTGGGAACCCGGCCCCTTAGGGCTTTAGTACCCTCCACTTTTTGTGGAAGAGTTTCAGCTGTTTCAGCCGTCGGTTTCAGAGCTTCAGCCCTTTCTTTTTCCAGATCTGTGACCTCACTTCCAGATCCATCGAAATCAGCCTCTTTTCCTCTCAAATCACCTCTTGTCGTTTTGTTTGGACCTCCTCTAAAGGCCTCTGCCTTGCCCCCCCCCGGTTTTTTGCTGATTTCCCTTTTTCCAGCCACCTTGCCTCTGTCTCTTGGCTGTGATCTGCACCCCTTATCTGCAGCTTTATCCTCCGGATCTCTGTCCCCTTTGACCCTAGATCTGTTGAGCTGCCTTTGTGTGTGTTTCCATAGTTTTTCCCTTTCTTTTCAGCATAGTTTTGAGAGACCCACTTTCTTGGGTTTGATAGATGCATATGTAGCTGTTATTTTTCCGTTATTTCAGCATTTTTATTCTGTTCTCTGTAGGTTTATTTTCAGCTACGTTGCACACTTTTTTTCTCTCAACAACGGAAAGGGTTTAAAAATTAAAATTAACGCACACAACACACTGACCTTAAGTGAAGAAGCGCCTGGTTTACACCGCCTGGCAAAGACTCTAAAATCAATCGTCACTGCACCTTATCTGCCCTTGACCTTCTTGATTCTGTCCCTTTCTTCCCTTGTCGGTTTCCTTCTTCCTGTCATCATTGCGCCCCCAAGGCGCCTTTCCCGGAGACTTCTTGGCCTTCATCCTCAGTTCCCGGTTGATCGACCTGCTCCGCACCGTCGTCGTCGAGCCAGTCCACCTTCGAGTCCGCACTCCGACTCCTCTCCTGATTCATCGGATCCCCCTTCTCCTTCCGGTTCTCCCCCTCCGACTCCTTTTACCTTCACCATGTCCGGATCAGGGCCTAATGCTAGCGGTTCTCCCGGCCCCAATGTCGGCCCTACTTCTAGCGGAACCGTCACAACCACTACTCCGGCCACCCCTGTGCTGCCGTACATTGCAGGCCTCAGCCTCCCCGATTTCCATCGGTTGATTAATGACCCCATTCACCATAATACTACCTGGCCCGCTATGCCCACCAAGCTACCCTCTGATATCCCTAAGTTTGAGGGCCTTAATGGCGAAGACCCAACCAATCACGTCCGGTCTTTCCACATGTGGTGTTCCTCCAACTCCATTACCGATGACTCCATCCGTCTTCGTTTGTTCCAACGCACACTTACCGGCGAAGCTTCTAAATGGTATGTCGAACAAGCCACTTCCTCCCATACCACGTTCGAGACTCTTGCCCAAGCCTTCTTGTCGTACTTCCAGCTCCCTCTCCGATACGACACTGGTACGGAGCTCTTGACTTCATTTAAGCAATCCTCTTCCCCACGCCTTTCTGCCCATGTTCAGGAATGGCGACGAAGACGGAGCTTATGTCGAGCCCCTCCCTTTGAAGATCGGGTTTACATGGACTGGTTCCTTCGCACCCTCCCGTCTCCCATCGGCAAAGATGTCGCCTCTCCCTTTCCTCAATCTGAAGAAGCCGCCCTCCAAATAGCTTTAAAATATGACCTGATCTACGCTCAATCTGGTTATGTTTATACCGTTCTTCCTGACATCCCCAGGCCCGGTGGCGCTAACGCCCCGGGGGCATCTCATTCCGCCGACGGTATTGTTGAATCTCTTTCCCACCCATCTGCTCACCCCCCTATGAGCCATGGTCTCCCTCAGGGAGGGGCCAGCACCTCAAGCACTCTTCCCCCTCCCGGCAACATGTATCCAGGATACGGCATGCCTCCTCCTTTTGCCCAACCTCCTGCTTACCTCAATGTCGCCCAAACCAACCCTTACTTTTATCCACAGCCTGGTGCGCCAGCTCCTCCAGCATATGCGCTTCCGCCTCCCTTGCCTCCTCACAACCCGCAACAGCACTTACCACCCCCTCCAGGGCAAGTATTTGCACAGCAGGGTGCGATTAATCCCCCTTCTTCTCAAAGAAGGCAGAGAGGCAACCAGAACCCATCTGCCCCCGGTAACCGAGGACCCAATTCTGGTGTGGACCCTAACACTAGCAACCAGCCTCAGGGCATTCCGCCCAGGCCGGACAGGCCGCTTCGCACAAACAAGCCTTGTTCGTGTTGCGGTGTTTACGGTCACTACACTCACGATTTCCCTCTCTTACCCCAGATGCGACAGATGTGGGAGTCTCAAGCCACATTGCGCGGACAACATGCCTCCCCTCACGCTCCTCCTAATGTGGCCACTACCCCGCCAGCTGTGTTCACTGATCCTTTCCCTCAACAGGGATTCGTGGCTACCCAACCCCCCGACAGCCATGCAGCCACACCCTCGTCCATTTCTGGTTCCTCTGACTACCAGATCCTTATGATGCGCTCCGATTTGTCCCCTTCTGTCGACCTTCACCTTCAAACTCGGTCTCGCCAGTACCCCAAGCCTCCTGCTCAGTCTGCTCCCGAGCCTCCATCTTCAGGTTCTACAGAGCCTCTTTCGACACCCAGTGGCCCCTTCCACATCCCTCAACCCACAGTTGAGGTTCACCCAAAGATTCCAAAGGGTCCATTACGCCGAAATGCTGCTTCTGGTCGAGCCGCTCAATCGTACAGTATAGTAGATGATTTGGCACAATCCCCTGCTGCCATTTCCACACTGGAACTCCTCCAGTCGTGCCCTTCTCAAAAGAAGGCTCTACTATCTGCCATGGGCACTGTTGATCCTGCTGATGACCAAATGATTGTTTTCGACGCCACTCAATCGGACCACCCTCCTCTTCCTCCTTCCGTTGCTTTCCAAATCCCAGTCAAAATCCGGAACGCCACTGTATCCCGGTGTATAATTGATGAGGGGCATCCACCTGTGTGATGTCCGCTTCGGTTTGGAAGCAACTCGGATCCCCTGAGTTGGCCCCTTCCACGATCACCCTTCGAGCGTGGGATGGTCATGCCTCCCAGCCTATTGGCCTGTTTCGTAACTGTCCCATCACCCTCGCCGGTAAGACTGTTTGCGTTGATGTCGAAGTCATTGACCCCCCTCTAGACTACAACATTCTATTGGGGCGAAGCTACACCTATGCCATGTCTGCTGTCCCATCCGCGGTCTTCCGCAAGATGTCTTTTCCACATAATGGGAAGATAGTCACCATTGACTAGCTATCGTATCATGAGCCGCCGTCTCCATCCGCCTTCGAGACGACCATCTCTTCTGTAGCCAACAAGCAAACCGTCGATTCCTTGACCAGTGTCTCCCCCGGCGTTTATAAAGATTCCACCCTGCTTGGTACTTTTCCTCACCTTCCCCCCCCCTCCTATTACGGGTCCCAGCTTGTCGAATATTTGCATGATGCAATCGTCTCAGGCTGCCCATAAACGGCCTGCCTCGGCTAGTCCGCACCCTCCCCCCCGCCCTCCGCAACCCGCTCCTAGCCATTCATCTCTGCCAGCCGGACCTCCTCCTTCCGGCCCTCCCCCTACAGCTGGTATCCCCGAACCTCTTTATCCTCCAGGCTCGGTCCCCCCCGGCCTTAACCATCTTGGAGCCGTACCTCCTGGTCACTACCCTGCTGGACAGATCCCCTTCTTGGCTCCCCCTCCCGGAGCATATTCTGTCTCCGTCATGGCCACCCTCTCTCTCCCTAACTTGACCTTGGGTATTCCGGTTTGGTACCTTGACCCCCCAGCCGCCACCCCCCTGGTCACCCCAAACCTTACATGGCTTTGACACCGGTTCAACCGGTCCCCCTCGCTTCCTCCATAGCCACTGTGCCCCTAGCACCTCCACAGGACCCTTCTCCTGTTGTGACGGCTCCCGGGAAGACAGGCAAAGCCCGAAGGGGGGCAACCCATCACGATCCGGCCCCCCCGACATCCATTACCCCCCCACGACCACCAAAGCCCGCCATTCGATGCGCTTTGTGTGATGTCGTTGGTCATGCCACTCACATGTGTCCTGAATTGCCCCACCTCAAGCTTCTGGTCAACGAGACATTCCCCGACTCTGATCTCCCAGAAGTACATGTCACTATCCCCGACTCCCTCCCAAAACTCAAACATTTGCGCACAAACCACCCTTGTGCCTTGTGCGATTTTCACGGCCATTACACCCACCTCTGTCCCTGCCTTGACGAGTACCGTTCCTCCTTGGACTTGTACCGCCAATTCAAGACCGCTTCGATCGGACCAGAGGGACAGACCCGACTAGCCTCCCCGCTGATGACCAGGTTACTTCGGTCTCCTGGCCTGGCCTTGTATCCACATCCCCTTCCTAGCCATTGAAACGTTCCATCCACATTGTTGACACGCTGTTGTTCGCTTGACCTTCCTTCGGCCACCGGTCATCTTGGGCTCACTGTGGTAGATCCGTTATCTGCCTACTCTTCGTCATTGACGATGCGCATGTGAACCTCTCTTCTCATGGTGATGATTCAGGCCACTTCACCACGTCAGGTAGTTCTTCTTCCACTAGTCACCCCATCTTCTATCACGATGACGACATTATGGAAGAAATTCCCACCCCTGACTTCATCTATTCCCCCTTACATCGAACCCATGCGTTCACACCACATCCACCTTGTGGTCATTACATCGAAACCCAATGTTTGGGTAAGGGGGCACCCACATTTGAGAGACCGAGAGAAGCCATTCTCCACCACTCTCCTAGTGTATCTGGTCGTGTTGACTCTAGACCCCGTATTCTTCCACATTTAGAAGAACCTCTAGAGTCCCATATCACTTCAGATCACTCTCGGGACGATACCCCTTATCGTTCCCTCATCTTCCATCAGCAACCCAGTCTCTTAGACATTATTATTGACCAACCTATAGCTTTTCTACGAGAGCATCAGTTCATTATCTCCAAATCCTCCTTTTGGGATAGTGACACCAGGTATGCCAATTCGGAAACTTAAAGTCCATTTGATCCCTATATGCAGTACCAAAAGAGATTGGTAACAATCCATTTCCTTTCTCAAACTGCATAACCATAACCAGAACAAATGGCACACTACATCATTAAAATGTGGTTAGATTCCCCTTTTTACAAATACATTTTGACATGCCCACAGCATGTCACACAAACTCAAAAAATGGGGGCACCACCTGCCCCTACATACATCACTGGGGGCACCATACGCCCCCCCATACATATACTTACGACATGCCCATAGCATGTTCCAAAAACTGGGGGCACCATACGCCCCCCCATACATATACATCCGACACGCCCATAGCATGTTACAAACACAATCCAAAAACTGGGGGCACCATATGCCCCCCCATACATTCTGGGGGGCACCACTTGCCCCTACACACATCCCTTGCCCCTACACACATCCGAGAGGGCACCATATGCCCCTATATCTGGCCAATACACGACGAACGCCCTGACCCGCCTGGATCTCTGTCCGAAGTGTTCCCAGATCCCTCTCTCTCCAGTTGACCCGCAACTCTGCCATACCTGCACAACCACATTCTTTTTGTCAGGGTACAGATCAGGAAAACCATAACCACACACCACAACCCAACTCCCAACCATCAAACAGCACCAAGCCCTCCTCGTCTCCCAGGTCGCAGTTTTCTGCCATTTTCTGGACCAGGTCGCACTTTTTGCCCCCAAACCTGCGTCCTGGGTCGTACTTTTTGCCCCAAAAAAAGTGCGACCCGGCCATAGAGATGAAGGAGGGGTTGTTTCTGAGGGTTTTGGGCCCTAAAATGCAAATTTCATCCAACAACATGCAAGAGCAAGGTTAGGCCTCGTACCTCCAACTGACAGATCTCGAATCCAACGGTCGGTTTGTCCGCTACATTCGCCGCAAGATTTAGGACCTTCTCTCCTCTCCACATTCACCACAGCAACAATAGCAAATGAATGATTTTGGAGGGAAAACTGCCTCATTAAAAGAGAACCCCTGTTTCTTCTTTCGACTGCTGCGACCACACCGTAGCCCCGTTCGACGAACCGTCAGTACCGCTGGATAGATCTCACCGAGCTCTCAAATGGGTTTTACTTAGTTTTCGGTGATTTGATACTTCACCCGGACACATTTTTTCCACGAAGGGTCACTTCACCACTCCTTAAAATCGAATTTCCTCACTTACGACACTTGTACTTGGGGCACCACATCGCCCCCTTACTTGTCCATGTTCGTGTTTATTTTCGTCATAAGTGCCCACTTTGTACTCATGTTTCTATGACCCCCCATTGGGGCCTTTACTGTGTGGCAGCACTCTACAGTCGCCCTTGTTTAGAGCATCCAAGTCGAGTCATCATTGCATTCATGGAGTCTATCATGCGTCCTTTTGCACCCAACTATAGCCCTCCATCCTTCTTTGCTTGGTTCCTCCCTTGTGTCGCATATCATGACCTTCAGTCCCACTGTCCCCTATCCCTTTCGATATTGTGTCAGTCGATGCCATGTCATTCATGCCTTTTATGCTCTAACAAGGGAAGTCGTCCATTCGCCACTCCATCCTCCCCCTTTCCACTATCATCATTGGTGTCAGTCTGTCTGTCGCTCTATTGTTCTTCTCTCGTGCCTTAGTTGAGGGTCTCTTATTGCCTCACCTACGGCGGACCTCCTTCTGTCGACATCAGCACATTTATTCCAGAAGCAAGGTCTAGAGGGCGGTGTACCTTGGTTCCAGCTTCCACTCTTGTTCGGTGCCTCGGATCAGGCAAGGGGATCTCTCCCTTCCCTTTGACTTGATTGCTTCTCCGGCTCTTTTCAGCATGATCGAGATTCGTATACTGGACAGTCCAGTGACCCAGCAGCAGCTCTTGATGATTCCCGGGCGTGTGTGAGATGTCTCAACCCTCATGAGGGGGTGGCCCTGCAGGTAGCCCCCCACATGCCCGGATGCCCTCTTCATTGCAGCCTTTGATGCCGCTCCAGATTTTGATGATGTTGGCCTTAGCCACTTGCAGCACCTCTATGATTTTCATGTATCAGTCAGATTTTGTGAGCCCTTCCCCATTTACAGGGGGCATTTGGGTTGTATTTATCTCATGTACTCAGATGATATTGTACTAGTCCTGGCTGTTATCCCAGGCACAGCATGTATGTGAGACTCTTCATTGTATTTTTATCTGGCTCTTGATTATGCCAGCTGTACTCTATGGTTCGGTCCCTTGTTCACCGGACACACTATTCTTTTGTACTTTGTCACGGCGGGCATAGGTATGCCTCCCCCGCCGCCTTCAGCACAGGTACCCTCTCATAACAGAGACTTGTTGCACCTGCGAGTCTCGTCTCCTCAGGGTCTAGTCCTTCAACACACTATCTACCTCACATTTCTCTCTCTGACATCCCTTTTTGTTGTCTAGTGATTGTATTCTTACAATGTACTTCGGTCATACGATTTGCTCCTGACACTCGCACGCTGGGGGGCAATCTATTACACCATTTTTTGGTCATCTAACCTTTTATCATTAGATGGACCCAAGTACACCATGTAAGACCAGTTTTACCCTAAGTAAAACTGCTTTCACTATGTTAAAATAGGAAACCCAAAAAGGAAATATTAAACAAACCTATATTTGTTTGATTTTCCTCATGGAATAATTAATTAAACCATAATTTAATTATTATTCCCAGTCATGTTTAACCCAAAAACAAAGAAATTAATGAGATAAAACCTTAGTTATCTTGTTATTTTCTAGGAATAATTATTTAAATCTTATTTAGATAATATTCCTTGTTAAATATGACCAAATCACCCACCATTAATCAAATAAATCATTTTTTATTTGATTATCTCCCAACCACTTCCTTAAAAAGATAAATAAATCATTTATTTATTTATTTTTCACTAATCAAGGGATTTGACCCAAGTCAAACACCCTTTCCCTCCAACAAATATAATAAAATATTCCATACAGGTGGATCTAGATTTGGTTAACATTATTTTAATCATGCACCAAGATCTAGAATGACCCAATATTTTGTTATAAATAGGAGGGTTCTTCCCCATCATTCCTCACCTTTTGTTGCCTACTAGATCACTCTGGATCTATACACTTGGTCTCATTTTTCCATCATTTGCTCCCATTGAGCTTCATTTTTGCATTGGGTTTTCAACATCTACAAGAGAGAGAAAGCTTAGATCTGAAGTGCTGAGGACTACAAAGAACCCATCCCATTGAGGAGAGCTGGATACACCTTCTTGTTTTCCTCCCAGGTGCCCTGTAATATAAAAATTCATTCAAAAATCGTGTTCTTGTCTTGTCTGTTGGATGCATGGAGCAAACCCTTTACTTTATTGCTTAATGTCTTTTCATTTATAGATCTGTTTGTTGCAGCATTTTAATTACTAATCACAGATCTGAAGATGTTTGGCAGCCTCTATTGTTGTTAGGGCTATTAGTTATGCGTAGCTAAAGTGGTTCTTTTTCGTACACTTCGACGAAGAATTCATACTAACACATTTGGCCTTGGTGTGACCTTCATAACTTGAACAAGAATGTGTACTTTGTACTCATGGAATTCCCCTTCCTCCTCGTTGTTTCATTCAATACAAATTTATTGCATTGGACCCTGACATGTTTGTTGCTAAATTCTAGAGCATAATCATCTTATTTTTGGGAATGCATGAAGGACTGGTATAGAACTCTTGGAATTTGACATGCTTGTCTCTAAATTCTAGAGCATAGTCATCTTCTCTTTGGGAATGCATGAAGGGTTGGTGTGGAACTCTTCATATATTTTCAATTGAATGATAGTGTAATCAATCACATGATTAGGGTTTCATGTCTTTCACATTCTTCCTAAGTAGAGAAACACAAAAACATTATGTGGTCTATTTTAGTAAACAATGCAACTCTATGCAATTGGATCTATGCTTTGAAGAAACTTAAAGGGCTTCCAGTATCATGGAGCTAGCTTGGCACAACTCCCCGTTATCAAAGAATTTTTCTTATGCTTAACCTAAGAAATACAAGGTCACCCATTTTTTATTCTTTGTTGGATTTTCTTAATCAATCAACACTTGTTTTCCCTTCATGGCATGCCTTCAAATTTCGATTAATTTTTTCAAACCACTCATCCATCATGCCAAGCAAATTTTAGCATACGTGTAATGCCATATGTTGGATTGGGCCAACTTATTGCAGTATTTTATCTTTTGTAAACTAGGGTTTCAAACGAACTCATCCTAAGGATACATGTCACCCATTTTTTTGTCATCCATCTATTTGTAGCTAATACACTATGGTGAGATTCCAATATTTTCACAAACCAAAGATAAAACTCTTCTTGAGGTTCGATCTACATTTGTGTCTCTAGTCAATACAATTGCATTAGGAACACTACAAATTCTCATCACTTCCTACCTTGTGGATAGACTGCACTAGAATGAATTGTGTCGCTTCATCAACATATCCACCGCAATACCATCACTATGATAAAATAATGGTTTTTCATTGTTTTGGGTGTTCCTGTGATGAAATCAATTATGACTACTTTTAATTTCCATTTGGATTTGGCAAAGGCAACAACCATGTTGCTGGATGCTATTTCCTTGCCATAACCCTCTGATACTTGAGGCACTTGGTCACATATTTTTATATGTTCAATATTGTTTTGTCATTATAACGATGGTATTTTGGTAACGATGGTATTTTTGTAACTTGATCTTCTTTCATATGGAACATCATGAATTTATCTTAATATAAGCTTTCTCAACTCTTCATAGTTAGACACATAGATTTGACCTCCATTTGTGTTAAATTTTGCAACTAGGTTCAAACTCCATGTTACACTTCTCATATGAAAAAGATGATATTTTTGTTGGATTCCTTTTTTGGAGAGGTGCAAGATTGATCCAAAGATCATCTTGTTTGGATAAGCAGAAGTTGGATTTTGAATTTATTTTCCACACATGTGCAATTTGTCAAAGTTGGCTAGAATTGTAATGTAGGCTCACAAGCCCCAAAAGATGTGTCACACACCCTCATTGATGGATATAAAAGGGAGATACTAAAACCTCATTTGGACATCATCTCATCTCACACATTCTCTCTCCATCTGATTGGTTCATGCAGCCTTAGGAGACTTTCTCTCTCCTCCGCACGTGTGAAAGAGAAGTTAGAAATTTCAGACTGTGTTAAGGGTATTATGTGTAGCATTGATCAACGTTGAATTTGGGTCAACCTTGACTGTTTGATTTTGATCTTTGGGTCATATTGAGTTTTTGGGAGGCCAAATTTGGTGGCACAAAAATTGAGGAAATACGAGCTGATTTGACTGCTGCATTGGACTTCTTTCATATTGTCTATGGCAGTTCACTTCATGGGTATATGGAAGTTCACTTCAATGGCACCACCCTATCCCATCCCCCCAAAAAAGGAAAAACACCCCTTGCTCCTAACCATTCTAGATTTGTTAGTGACCTCATTCCAGTGACGGATTTTTGGGTGGTTGTCTTTCCAATATGGAAATGGGCCATAATCTAAGATGTACAAGTTTCTGGAATGAGGGAATGTCAGAGACATGGGTATGAGTGTATGGAATATGTATAGGATTTTCCTAAATTTCAAGAGAATGGAAGGTTGGAATATATATATATATATTCCTGTTTGAGGTGTCAACATCAACTTTTATCATCTTTCAAAGTATTTTTTTACTTTAATTCCAAATTCTGGAGGACCACAAATTTCTCTCATAGTTTAGCTTCATACAAACATCAATGACATGATTGCATTCTTCATCTACTTCTCCATAGCATCTAAGCATGGCCCTACATCTCTATAATCTACCCATAATCTATTTTACTCCTTTAACTAACCCAACATTAGGGTAGGTTGGTTTTTCGATCTACCACTGTGAAGGTGATGAGAGGAAGTTTTCATCATTCTCCTAGAGCTCATACTTAGACAGAAGAATGAGGGTGGATAAAATTTCTCCATGAGATGATACCTATTTCTTATAGGATTTGGTAATAAATTATGGATCGTGAGAATACATAGGGTGGTATGGATTTTTTTTCTTGAAAACCCCTCAATTCTTTTACGTCAAGTGACATTCACCTGATTTTGGATAATAGAATTTGAATAATTACCGGTAGATTCATTCTCTCATAAAGTTTGAGGAGTGAGGAAGGGATGGATGGAGTTTATAATTCATGGCTTAATATGAATTGGAGAGGATGACTAGTTGTATCTCCCACCAATGTCGCTTGAATGATTTTTATCATCTCTAATAATTTTAAGGTTCTCTCTCTCAATGGCTTTACTAAGTATCCAATATACAATTTTATTGGTTGACATTCTACTATGTCCAAAAGAGATGTTCATCCTAGCCTTAGCTTGTTCAAGTTAGGTTATCCTATTTTTTATAAACTAATCACTTTAGTTTCCCATATATTTGCCTACTAGAATTTCAATGAGTAATTTGGAGCCCCATTCAACCTCTACTGAATAGATTCTATTCCTAATGAAAATCTGGATCCTTTCTGTTGAAGCTCCAACCTTTTTACATATATATGTTTATGCCACAATGTCCGTGGTAGTCTTTCCTTTCAGGGATACTGGTAAAGCTTATTTTATGTAATGCTTACTATGTACTTTTGGAGAGATGGAAATTGGATCACATCCACCTTAGTTGCACTGAGAAATAGTAGAGGTCCATACTAATAGCCTGGACATGGGTGGGAATTTTATTGTTTGTATGTCCACGTGATAGGACATTAAATATAGACAATGCATTGATTGCATGAATATGACATTCACACACACCCATCTAGATTCTGGTTTGATCTTGACCTGGGGGTTCCTAAGCTTGAGGATATATGCAACTTCAAGCTTCAAAAACTCGTAAGTGCATCTTAGAACTGGGTCTATATATATTTGTGCTCGATGTAGGGGTAGTACAACATGACACACATCCAAAGTATTGACCCATTTATGGGAGCTGCTAGGTCTGTTAATCATGAGGATATAGGAATGGATTTTGGAACCGAATGGAAAGAAGATAAATGGTAGCAAGACCATGAAGCAAGATTCCTATGCATTGTGTAGTGGGTTTTATGATGCCGCATGTTGTGTATTCATGTTCATTTATGATCTACTAGAATTAGGTGTTAAATATCTCTTGTTTCCTCCAATTATAATGCTGTGTGGCAGAATGTATTTCTTAGTTTCTAATAACAATTTTTCGGATCTTGAGAGGTATTATTGGACTTACCTATGGGCTAGAACAAGGTGTGTAAATCTACAGATGTGAAGAACATAGGTGTCTTCATCAATTTTGCAGATATGTTCTTGTAGAAGCTAGAGGATCCGCACCGCACATATATATTCTTGTTTGAGGTGTCAAAATAAACTTTTATCATCTTTCCAAGAGTTTTTTTATTTTAATTCAAAATTATGGAGGACCAAAAATGCCTCTCATAGTTTAGCTTCATACAAACATCAATGATATGATTGCATATAAACCTTCACATGTGACTTTCAAAACTATCCCCTTCTAGTTGGTTTTTGGTGGAATTTCCTCAAGGATGGGTTCCTAATACTTGTAAATGGTTTTTGTGTGGTACAACCATTGTTTTGGTGTTATATTCATTTACTACCCTGGTTTCCTCACCTACAATTTTTTCCTAGTGGCTCTAGGGTTTTTCCTTTCCATCTTTAGCAACTTTTCTTGCTGAATATAACAAATGTGATCTATTTTTCTTTATGAGCATCTTTTATGCAGCGAGGTTATCATTCTTGTTTTCTTTTCTGTATGTTGCCTGAGATTCCTTGTATTCCTTATTAGACCAAGGGTTTAATAGAAATAAACTTGTATGTCACATACTTTATTCATTTAGATATATATAAATAAACAGAAAACCAGGCATATGTGTTTGTCATTCTTTTGTCCCTTTTCATCTCTAAGGATCAGAAATCTTCCCAGCAAGTTTACATCCTTCCAAAATATGTTCGCAAGAAAATTCCAAATGGAATTTCTTACCTACACTGGTGGTTAATTTTGGAGATACTTCAGTTGCAATCAAAATTATCTTTCAAATTGTGAATGAAGAGTCCCATGGCATTTAGAAAATATGGGCCTCCATCAAATTTCTTGCCTCTCTTTCTTACTGGAGAGGACAACAGTAAAAAAAACCCTTTGGTATCACTGAGACAGAAGTTCCATCCTACCAATATAAAAGAATTATAATGGTTTGGGGAAGCTTCTATTTTGTCCACCTAAGTCAACAAATCGGTCAGTTGCAAGAACAAATTTTGTAAATTAATGTTTCAAAACATTTTTTCTTCAAGGTATACATGCTTGCACACAAACTAGTGTCAAATATTTCAAACCTAAACCACATTGAAGATAGGTTTTTTCTTCACTTGACAAACCCTCTAAATGGGTATTTATACACCCCCCTAGATTGAAATAATGTACAAATTCACTGTTTGTTCTAATATGGAAAAACAAGGACCTAGAAATCGATCTAAACCCCTCGCATTATAAAAAATGCTTGCTAGTTGTGCTTCCTTTAGTGGTTTTTTTTTTCAAATTTTAATGTGGGTATTGTGTTCCTCTTGGACATTGCAATTTAGCAATGTAACTATTTGTGCCTTTGAGTTAGTATGTAGTCCCCGATTTATGATGTTTTTGTGTGGTGTGTAATGAAGGCTTCAATTATATAAAATGAAGTTCCAAATGTAATAACCTGTGCCTATGCATTTTTGACAACAAATAGTATGGTGAAATAAAATATATCTTGTTTCTCAAATTTTTGTTTGTAGCAAAAGCCGAATTGCAAGATATCTGCAATAGCGATTTGTTTATCTTGAGTTATAAATTTTCTTGTTAATGTTTTATCTTTACTACCCAACCATTATGCAACATTGTTTCTGTAAAGCTTTGTGACATGAAAAAGAATTGATATTTAACTGAGTTTGTCCTCTCAAGATCAACTGATGCTTAAACATGCAGTAAACCATGTCAAGTGAAGGGTCTACATCCTAACAGACATAACTTTTGTCCATAATGAAATTGATGCAATCCAAGGTGAACTTGTCTACGATAATGTGATCTACAATATTTTTTTTTTCATATCAAAAGATAAATTCAATGATTGGGAGATTGGTTTAAATTTAAATTCTCTTGGGCTTGTTTATATGTAGTCTTCCAAAAGTTAACTTGTATTGCATAGTATACTAACCCTATTCATGACTAGAACTAAACCTTAAAAGTAACAGAGTTTTCAACTCTTCAGTTCTTATACGCCATAGAAATTATGAAGTAAGATAGAGCTGCAAGTCATAAAACATAAATGTGAGATGGTTTTTGGCTCTCGAGTGCTTGAAATATCTATAAATTTGAATTTGACCTGGAAAAGCTCAGGGTTTCAACATAAGTTCATGCTCCCATAGCTCTATTGTAGTCTATTTTTTAGTAATTTCTTAGGGGTAAAAATAATAGGAATATCTTACTCAATTTTCACATGGATTTCATTAAACATGAAGTCTTCTTCCTCCCTACTTTGTACAATGTAGACCATGCTTAACTGACGACAGTGGCCATGTGAATTTCTGGTAAGGTGTGAATTTCCTTCCAATGTCTTAGCCAAGGGCTTGAAATATGGCATATAGGTTGGATATAATACACATACTAAATACTTCCTTGAAACATGCAATTGTCTACATAGTTCCTTCCATGGATGAATATAAAGCTACTCTGTATCTGTACATTAACTTTATCCATTAGGGAATTTTTTTTTGATGAACAAGACTTTAACAATGAGATTTGTGTGAAGCCTTCTTAAAATTTTGGAATGCTAAATTATTGATTACAAATGACCTCACATCATCGGTAAGGTTTAAACGGGGCATCAAATAACTACGACAACAATTATACTTGAAAATGTGTATCCTAGGTTTTCTCCTACAAGTAAAAAGAACAACCTATACCTACATATGCCTCAGTCCACGATTAATGGTTTTGATGTGATAGTAGGTTGTCTCCTACTATGTCATTTCTTAGTAAAAATTCCTTTAGGCAGCATTAAGGAGCTGATTAATTGAACTTGGAACATAAGGCTAATGTTAGATATGAGTAATGCATATTTGGTTTTTCAGATATTGAACCGGTGAGACTCATAGTCCCAAAATAACTCCAGACTTATTTTCATGTTCTCTCTATAGCTAGTGAGGCAGGGGATTTTTCCTTATTTCCTCCTGAAAATGGGGATGTCGAGGAAACATCCTCCATGGATATCCCTTGTGCGAATTGGTAGCAATTTCGCCCTGGTTCCCCCAAAAATGTTTCACTAACTAGTTCAACATTCAAACCATGACAAATTCCAAATATTATCTATTCAATGGGTTATAATTTTTTGTTAAACATAACTAGCCTATGTCAGATTCTGTGTTCATTTTGTATGTGTTTACTAACAAATCCTTTTTTCATCTGGAACGAGGTCAAGCTGTTGGGAAATTTCTTTGGGGATAACGTGAGACCCTGAACAGTGACAATTTCTTGGGAAATGTCACTTGAGGGATATAGTAAAGCCCTAAAGGGGGTAAATATATTCAGACATGTCATTTCAGTAGAGAAAGTAAAGGCCTGCAAGATTCATATAAAAGCCTTCTTATTCCTAAGGGAGCTATGATAAAAAGACATGACAAGAAGGTGAAGACCATTGACCATTTGGGAACTAGCAACCAATCAACCCATGACAACATTTTTTCTGAGCAACTAAAACTAAAAAGAATTCGTTATCACTCACCATGAAAAATATATTGGGAAGTGGATGTTTCAACATAAGAAGACTATTGAAGTGAACATAGATTGATTGTACCCTTTGTAGCCCACTCTGTTGATATTTACAATCTAAGAGTTTTTTTAGATGGTGAGAACCCTATGAGTTTTCTTATTAGGTTTTGGTTACTCAGATAATCTACTTTTTCTTGAAATTTATCTAATGTCATTACTTTTTTTGTCCTCATTCACTTCCTCAACCATCCCAAGACAAGGGTACGAATTTTTTTCTCTGTATTGTCGCGTTTAGTGTTTTTCCTGAGAAAAACATCTGCCCCTAGCCCTCAGTTAATTGGACCTCCAGTTATTGACCCCATTATGCATTTTCTCATCAAACCCTCCAAAAAAATGAATTAATCCTCTCCTTCTTACAACCTTCCATAATATTAGGGCTTAATTTTCAATTGCTAGACACTTACAGGTTGATGTGGAAGACTAGTAAACTGGGATACTGCAAGCAGAGATGCCAATACAGAAAT
The DNA here is from genome assembly GCA_034641835.2 of Pinus albicaulis. Classification (NCBI taxonomy): domain Eukaryota; kingdom Viridiplantae; phylum Streptophyta; class Pinopsida; order Pinales; family Pinaceae; genus Pinus; species Pinus albicaulis. The sequence goes on from CM076583.1 coordinate 201,966,390, forward strand.
AATACAAATAGGATAGGATTGTGAGATAACAAAGTTGAACTGCTAAATTACTGTTAGAGGCAAACTTCAATATTTGTGTCTCTTGCTTAAGGGGGATAACTACCACAACTATAAAACTTATGCTATCAAGAATCCTGTGAACAATAGTCACCGCCCTAGATGAATGAAGTTACACATTAGCACTGGCTGAGACAGAGTCTATGAGGACTGGAAATGACACAATTAGAGTTGTTGGGATCTATGGCAGATTTTTGTGAGAGCCAGAGCTAGAAAAGTTTCTTCTTCTTGTTGTATATGGAGCTGGGATTTTTTCATTGAACTTGGATACATCACACCCTAATTAAGCTTATTTTGTGATTCACATATTACATGGATCCTTTTTTTGTGCCATTGTTGGTATTTCTCTTCTTGGTATGTGCCATTGCGATCATTTTGTTTATTATTTTACCTTTTATTAATACTTCAAAGTTATCAACTTCTACTCCCATTTTCCTATTATTTGTTTAAGTTTCCTACCAATTCCCAGGCCCTTTACATATAATAATTCTAATTACTAAAGTGGATACTAATGTGCAAAAAAAACATTAAAAGAAAAAAATAAAAATAAGCCCCACTTGCTATGTTGTATGTGGCTTTACCGTATCAAACCAGAAAAAAAGGATTCAAGTCACCGGTTCGAACCGGTTTTTGCCTCAAAACGGTCGGACCAGTCTGGACCGGCTGGTCCAGTTTAGCCCTTATAACATGGCCCATACATACTGTATGACCAAAAGGCCATGGCTTGACAGGTCAGCACACCAAATTCAGTATGATAGGTCAGGGAAGTAACATTGCGGTGGAACTGATAAACCACAATCTCTCAGGCCACAACCACTCATCAACCATTGGAAGATTTCTTCATCTACCCCTGCCAACTATTACAAACTCACTGACGAATTACATATCAATTTAAGAAAAAATGAGAATTCTATGCAGAGGAATTAGGTAACAATGTAAGTACAAATGGAAAATTTTAGTTGATAGGTTGCACAACTGAAAAAGCTCTGACTATAAAAAGGTAAACAACATTCCATGTAAAGTAAAAGGGAGAACCTAGGGATTTAATGACTTTCCTTTAAACAAATTGGAAAATATTTTCCTTTTATAAAAATCCTACCATAAGCATCACATGAAGTATATCCAAAAAACCACCTGTAAAAGTTGAATAGATACAAGTTTAGAGTCACTGGATGATTGCCTATACTTTGAAGTAATAAAACTCCAAACTATAACAAGTAGACCGAATTTTCACTGCATGTGACAATGCATTGTTAAGCTCCCTCTCCCAATGAATTCAGATTTTTGGAAACCAACTGCAGTTGTTTCCTTAAATTATGGAAACAAAATGCAGTTATTTCCTTAAATTATGGAAATCAACTGCAGTTAGTTAATTTCTTGTTGGGGGCTTCTGAAGTGGTCCATTACTCCCACTGCAGTTCTCTACCATGATCTGTGGAACACTTGACACATAGCCAACATAAGCTTGGCTATAAATACTTCTATTTGGTCCCCAAGCTCACCAACTCAATCCCCTTCAGTTTTACACCATCATGTTAGAGTGATCAGAGCTTGGAAGTCCTTTCATATTTTCTGTATCCTTTAATTTTTTCTTGTGTGAAGATTGTGTTTCACGTGGAAAGGTAAAAAAAGAAGGGGAAGGAGCAGTTTCAGTTGTGGCATGCAAGGCATAAGGCATCTTCCTCCTACAGATTTTCTATATAGTGAAGCAGCCCAGAAGCTTTGCATACAAAATACATTCTGAGTGTGAGTAGCATCAATGGCTGGAGGTATGATTTATTGGGCATTAAAGTTTATTTTTCGATTCTTTTTAAGTATTTATTCCGCATTATAGAATCGTTATTAAGCTAACATTTGGGATCAGAGGTGTTTTTACTCTGCCTTGGTGATTATAGACATGTTTGGCTAAATGTCATATTTTGAGAATTTTCTGAATTAAAGCATTTATTTGGAAATATGTCTAATTTTTGCTCAATTTTTATGCTTATAATATTTATTTAGTTTAATTATATGCAATTTGGATAATTGTTGTGCAATTTAATTTGCATGAATTAATTATTTCTACTTTAATTAAAACATGCTATTTTGGATGAGTATACGAGACCCATCATTAAATGTTATGCATGAATATTATAGTTTTATTTATGCAAATTATCATTATTCTCATATCAAGTTAATTTTTATGTAAATAATGTCTAGTGATCCATATAATTTTAATTGATTAGAGAATAGCCACAACATCTCTAATTAAATAAAATTATATATTATGATTGATTAGGATCACATAAAGAATATTTAGACATTAATTGTAATTAATTATACTAAATATAATAAATTTTATCCCACAGGAATTTTTGTTGTATTTATGTAATTAATTAGGATAAAATATTCATAACTTACCCACATGAGTTATGAATTAATAGTTTTATCATAACGTTCAAAACTAAGATAGAATTTATATCAAATTATAATCATAATATACCCTTAGAATTATGAATTAAGTGAATAATTTGATAAATTCTATCATAAAGAATAACTGAATCTGCTTGAATTGAAAATTTAGTCCACAGACAATTTTTATTTCATTAGATTCAATTTTAAGCATGATTTACATTGGTAAAGCATGGAATTTTATTTATGCTTCAATTTTAACATAAGCATGTGATTTTTAATTTTATGCAATTGTACAACCTACAAATTTCTCTGAAATTCATTCTGATATCCCTAAACTTAAGGGAGAAAACTATAAGGCCTGGAAGGAGAGAGTTCTCCTTAATTTGGGGTGGATGGACATAGACTATGCTATTAGGAAAGATGAACCACCGAAACTCACTAATACCAGCACTTCAGCGGACATCATGCTTTATGAACGATGGGAACGATCTAATCGCCTGAGCATGATGTTCATTAAGACTAAAATTTTAGCTGGTATTTGTGGTTCCATTAATCAACATGAAAAGGTCCAAGACTTGCTGAAAGCCATTGATGATCAATTAGTCACTTCAGACAAGGCACTAGCAAGCACCCTAATCATGAATTTCTCATCCCTAAGGCTCACCAGTGTGAAAGGTGTGCGCGAGCACATCATGCAAATGAGGGACACTGTGGCTCAATTGAATAAAGTCGAGGTTGAAATATCAGATTCTTTCCTGGTGCACTACATCCTGAACACCCTTCCGCACCAATACAGACCCTTCAAAATCTCATACAACACACATAAGGATAAATGGTCAATTAGTGAACTGACCATGTGTGTTCAAGAGGAAGAGAGACTGGTGATGGAAATGGGAGAAATTTCAATGATGGCAACGTGAGGAAAGGGCAAATCTCAAGCCAATCAGAAATGGAAAGGTAAAATACCTCCCCAAGCCGATATCATGAAGGATTCCAAGTGTTTCTTCTGTAAAAAGAAAGGACACATGAAGAAGGAATGCGCCAAATTTCAGAAATGGCTTGTGGACAAAGGTAATCCAATCTCGTTTGTTTGTTATGAATCTAATATGGCTAATGTCAATATTAACACCTGGTGGATTGATTCTGGATCAACAATTCACATTTCGAATTCCTTGCAGGGTTTGCAAAACCTAAGGAAGCTAGTGGGCAATGAGAAAAGCATCTTATCAGGAAACAAGATGGGATCGCATGTGGAAGCTATAGGAACATGCTATTTAAATTTAAGTAGTGGCTTTGTTTTAGAATTAGAAAAGACCTTTTATGTACCAAGTTTTTCTAGAAACTTGATTTCAGTTTCAAGGCTTGTACCTTTTGGATATTCCTTTAAATTTTCAGAAACATCCTTTAGTTTATTTTATAAATCTGATTGTGTTGGGAATGGTATTTTGTCTAACGGTATTTACTGCATTAATTTACAAAACAATGTCACTTATGATTCAATGCATGTTCACACTGGCACTAAAAGATGTGTTATTAATGAAAATTCCTATAAATTATGGCACCGAAGACTAGGTCATATCTCCATAGAAAGAATTAAAATATTGGTAAATGAAGGGGTACTTAATACTCTGGATTTTACTGATTTTGAGACTTGTGTGGACTGCATAAAGGGAAATCAGACCAACAAGTCAAAGAAAGGTGCCAATAGGAGTTCGGACATATTATAGATCATACATACTGATATATGTAGTCCAGACATGGACTCACATGGTCAGAGATACTTCATCTCTTTTATAGATGATTACTCACGATATATGTATCTCTACATGCTTCATAAAAAAAGCGAAGCATTAGATGCCTTTAAGATCTTTAAGGCTGAAGTAGAGAAACAATGCGGCAAGAAAATTAAAATCGTGAGATCAGATAGAGGTGGAGAATATTATGGTAGATACACAGAAGATGGACAAGCACCTGGGCCATTCACAAAATTTCTTCAAGAGCATGGGATTGTTGCCCAATACACCATGCCTAGTTCACCCGACCAGAATGGTGTAGCAGAAAGAAGAAACTGAACACTATTGGACATGGTGCGAAGTATGCTTAACAGCTCCAATCTTCCTAAATCCTTATGGACTGAAGTGCTTAAGATGACAGTGTATATATTAAATTGAGTTCCAACCAAGGTTGTTCCTAAAACGCCATTTGAATTATGGAAAGGTTGGAAACCGAGTTTGCGACATATGCACGTTTGGGGATGCCGGTCTGAAGTGAGAATATATAATCCACAAGAGAAGAAGCTGGACCCAAGGACCATTAGTGGGTATTTCATTGGATATGCTGAAAATTATAAAGGTTACAAATTTTACTGTCCAACTCCCAGCACTAGGATTGTGGAATCAAGAAATGCAAATTTTCTTGAAAATGACTTGATCAGTGAGAGCGATCAAACCGGGAACATAGTTTCTGAGAAGGATCATTCAGAATATCAATCTTCCACCTCAAGTGATAGATTGGTTATTGTTCACAGCACCCCTCAAGTACAAAGTGGTGTTGAACAACCAATTGTTGAAGTTCCACAAGCTGCTGACGACATTCCAGTAGATTAGATAGTTCAAGAATTGCCAAGAATTTTTGAACAACGAGTTGAACCACATACTTTTCAAGAAGATGTTGGTACAACATTAAGAAGATCTACTAGACCAAAGAGATCAGCAATTCCTGATGATTATGTTGTGTATCTGCAAGAATCTTACTACAACATTGGAGTCGAAAATGATCTTGAGTCTTTTTCACAAGCCATGAGTTGCAAAGAATCAAAATTATGGTACGATGCCATGAAGGAAGAGATGAATTCTATAAAGATTAACGAAGTCTGGGATCTTGTTGAGTTGCCTAATGGTGTAAAATCCATTGGATGTAAATGTGTCTTTAAGACAAAGAAAGACTCATTGCGCAACATTGAGAGATAGAAGGAAAGACTTGTTGCAAAGGGATTCACTCAAAAAGAAGGAGTTGATTACACGGTGACTTTCTCTCCTATATCTAAGAAAGATTCCTTGCGCATTGTTATGGCATTAGTAGCCCATTTTGACTTGGAGTTGCAACAAATGGATGTGAAAACGACATTTCTCAACGGAGATCTAGAGGAGGAGGTTTACATGAAACAACCTGAAGGATTCTCCTCTAGTGATGGTGAACAATTGGTTTGCAAGCTCAAGAAATCATTATACAGATTAAAACAAGCATCCCGCCAATGGTATTTGAAATTCCATAATGTAATTTCTTCTTTTGGTTTTGTAGAAAACATTATGGATCAATGTATATACCTGAAAGTCAGTGGGAGTAAAATCTGTTTTCTTGTTTTATATGTGGATGACATTTTGCTAGCAACCAATGATAAGGGTTTTCTGCATGAAGTGAAACAATTCCTCTCTAAAAATTTTGATATGAAGGATATGGGTGAGGCATATTATGTCATTAGCATTAAGATCCATAGAGACAGATTTCGAGGCATCTTGGCTCTGTCTCAGGAAACCTATATTAATAAAATTTTAGAGAGATTTCGGATGAAGGATTGTTCACCAAGTGTCGCTCCCATAGTGAAGGGTGATAGGTTCAATTTGAACTAATTCCCGAAGAATGATTTTGAAAGGGAAAAAATGAAGAACATTCCATATGCTTCTGATGTCAGCAGCCTAATGTATGCTCAGGTCTGCACAAGACCTGACATTTCATTTGTTGTGGGAATTTTGGGACGATATAAGAGTGATCCAGGTTTAGACCACTGGAGAGCTGCAAAGAAAGTAATGAGGTACCTTCAAGGAACCGAAAACTACATGCTTATGTATAGACAAACGGACAATTTGGAAGTAATTGGCTACTCAGATTTTGACTTTGTTGGATGTGTTGATTCACGCAAATCAACATCAAGATACATTTTTATGATGGCCGGTGGAGCTGTATCATGGAAGAGTGCCAAGCAGACCTTGATTTCCACTTCCACTATGGAAGCCGAGTTCGTCTCCTATTTTGAGGCTACTTTAGATGGTGTATGGCTTAAGAGTTTCATTTCTGGGCTTAGAATTATGGATTCTATCTCTAAGCGATTGAGAATATATTGCGACAATTCATCTGTTGTTATTATGGCTAAGAACAACAAAAGTGGGAGTCGAAATAAACACATTGACATTAAGTATTTAGCTATAAGGGAATGTGTTAAAGAAAATAAAGTGGTCATTGAGGACGTTAGCACTGAGTTGATGATCGTTGATCCTTTGACTAAGGGCATGCCACCGTTTAAATTCAAGGATCATGTAATGAATATGGGACTTGGTTCCATTATGTAGTTTCTCATTGTATGAACAATGTTATTTTTAATGAAATTCTTAATTATTGTGATGTTTTTCTCATATTTATGTGGACCTTAATTTGATTTGAGAGAATTCATCTGTGTAGAACCAAGAATAAACATAGGGTTTATTCATTAAGAAATTGTTGCCACATAAATTTTAATAGAAATAAATACATAGTAATACATGGAAGATAATACTCGTCATTAGAGGACTTATCACCATGATTCATGTATCTATTACTTAATACAGATTATCAATGGTTTTAAGATGAGACATTAAGATTGGAAGTATGGACCAAGTGGGAGAATGTTAAGCTCCCTCTCCCAACGGATTCAGATTTCTGGAAACCAACTGCGGCTGTTTCCTTAAATTATGGAAACCAACTGCAATTATTTCCTTAAATTATGGAAATCAACTGCAGTTAATTAATTTCTTGTTGGGAGCTTCTGAAGTGGTCCATTACTCCCACTGTAGTTCTCTACCATGATCTGTGGAACACTTGACACATAGCCAACAGAAGCTTGATGGAATCTTGGCTATAAATACTTTTGTTTGGTCCCCAAGCTCACCAACTCAATCCCCTTCAGTTTTACACCATCAAGTTAGAGTGAGTATAGCTTGGAAGTCCCTTCACATTTTTTGTATCCTTTAATTTTTGCTTGTGTGAAGATTGTGTTTCACGTGGAAAGGTAAAAAAAGAAGGGGAAGGAGTAGTTTCAGTTGTGGCGTGCAAGGCATAAGGCATCTTCCTCCTGCAGATTTTCTATATAGTGAAGCAGCCCGAAAGCTTTGCATACAAAATACATTCTGAGTGTGAGTAGCATCAATGGATGGAGGTATGATTTATTGGGCATTAAAGTTTATTTTTCGATTCTTTTTAAGTATTTATTCTGCATTATAGAATCGTTATTCAGCTCACACGAGATAGGGGGGAGAAAATGCCTCCAAGCTGAGCGACTCTGTGCAATTAATGTTGGGGGATCAACACCTCAAACCAAAGTGGGGCAGGACTCGATGGCTTGTAAAGAAGAGGAAACAGAACTCTTGAGCCCTTGGAAGCTCCCTTGATAATCAACACCTCGCCGGTTGGGAGAAGAAGCATGTAATTAAGTAAATCATAGAAAAAGTATGATAACACTTACTCCTTTTCATTGCTTATTCCCAAATGGAATTTTTTTTCTTCCCTAACCGTCAAGTGTCTTGTTCTCGTCTAGTTGCTTATTCCCTAACCTGGTTATTCCATTTGGGCATAGAGAAGAAAAATATAATCAGTTTCCCCTTTTCACCTTCTATAAAACCATCACAATTATGCATGGTGTAACTGCATATTTTTTTCAGTTAAAGGAACTGGTGAAGGAAGACTTGTTCGTAAATGGAGGAAAGTATAATAATAATGTTTGGTAAAGTTCTTATGGTAAGTAGATACCAGAGCACGTCCAAAGGATGGAATGCTTGCAGAGTCCATGTTCCTCTGTTCCTTTGGGCAGGCCGCCATGCAATGATTTTCAGGTAGCTACGAAATGGTGAAGCAGTGGCCCTAGTTTCTGCTTGAGCCTTTTGTATGACTATTTTTTTACAGTAACAGAGGGTGGAAGCAGTGGCCCTAGTTTCTGCTTAAGCCTTTTACATAACTATCTTTTACAGTACGAAAGGGTGGAATGCTTGCAGACTCCATGTTCCTATGTTCCTCTGGGCAGGCTGCCATGCAATGATTTTCAGGTAGTTGCATGACTATCTTTTACAGTACTAGAGGGTGGAATGCTTGTAGAATCCATGTTCCTATGTTCCTCTGGGAAGGCTACCATGCAATGAAAATCTACAAATTAGGCCGCCATGCAATGAAAATCTGCAAATCTGTAGGCCGCCATGTAATGAAAATCTTGGCAGGTCGCCATGTAATGATTTTCAAGCAAATACAAAATGGTGAGGCAAGAAAATACGAAATGGTGAGGCAGCTACGAAATGGTGAAGCAGTGGCTTAGTTTCTACTCGAGCCTTTTGCATGAATATCTTTTACAGTATGAGAGTTGCATGCTAATAGCCATGTGGAAATGGCCTGATACACATGTTGAAAGACCTTGATAGACATGTGGAAAGGGCCTCCAAAAACATTGGCTGCAAAAACTTTGCATATAAAGAAATTGGTAGGAGTATATAAAACCATCAGACTTTGGTTAAAATGATATTGCCAATCTTTGTGTCTTCGACGATTTGAAGCCTGTAATAAGAGGTAGGATGTTTTCATATCCAAAAACTTTGCTTAAAATCAATTTTTAGCTTAAAATTTGGGGGTGAATAAAATAAAGAGAATTAAACTTTGGTTAAAATGAAATAAAACGGAAAAAAAAACGGGTCAATGGATGAATTAATAGGTGGTCAAACAATCTAGCGATTGCTATAATCCAAGCAGGGACTAATAAATTACCTATTTGAACAAAGTTTTCAATGTATCGAAATTTACTCTTTGCTAATCTTGCGACTTGTCAAAGCACCTTAGAATACAATAGTGAAGAAAGATGGTGAAATAACATTTTTTTTCACTGATTATTCCTCTATAAATATATTCATTTACCACGTAGTAAATATTGCATTAATCAATAATTACCTTGAAATCTGTAAAATATTAATGCAAAATACAATAAGAAATAAATGCCAAGATCAAGTGGAGAGTTTTCATTACAAAAATAACAATAATCTTTAGAGGAAGTAACCATTTTCAAATGCTTTAGAAGGTTTTTCTATGTACACATGTCAACTTGTCAACTTATGGATGATTTTAGGGGAAATCCTTTTCGTTATCCACAGACTCATTTCCTTTTGAAAAACATTATGATTGTCCAATAGTCGCACATATCCATTGTTGGATATTTTGTAAGCATAAATAATTAGATATATGTTCGTTGAATGTTTTCCTAAGCTCTTAAATGAATCACCATTGGAGAATAAGAGCTCTACTAACACCTATTCAATTTACTCTCATAAATGAATTACACCTAATAAATCTCACATGATCACCATTAGATTTTTGAAAGTTCGATAATCATGTTAAGCAATAATTACTTCTAATATATGCATTGTTAAAATTCATCTGGAATTGATTGCACCAGATCACCATTAAATACAAAAAAATTTAAACGTCAATGCTCATGTTTTACTCGAGGATGAAATTACATTATAATTACAAAAATAAAATTGATACCTTGTACATATTTTCATTAATATTAAAATAAAATAAGATTTACATAAATGCATGTATACATGAATTGATATTATGGAAATAACATAACTATGTTTTTGTGACAACAAATTATAAAAAATATTAGGAATGCTTAATACTTTTTTCAATCCAAAATATTTAAGATATGGTAACACTATACAAATTTTGTTTTATGGAGATTGACTTATGTTCATTTTTCTTTTTTAGGGGAAACCTCCTAATGAGTTAAACTCCAATACATGTCTTTCATAAGGAAGAATCAATATTTGTTTATAGTTAGCTTGAAAATCCTAATTTTAACCACACACTAGCTATTGAGTAATATTTATTTTAAGAGATTGCATTACATTTGTTCTACGTGAACTACCTGATGGGTCTTATTTAATAACATAGAACATAGTGGACATAGTCCATCTTGCATTGAATAACCACAATTATTATTATTCTGATAGACCTTCACCCCCACATTACACCCTTCGAGAGAATATCACCATTCCATCCCTATGCTTGTGTTGTGAATGTACCAGAAACTAGGGTCCCATCTATGAGTGCTAACAACAATATTGAAGTATGGTACAAAACCAAGGTCCCATGTACAATTCTCGACCTCAAACATTAAGTAGTGCAATAAAACTATCCTCAAATCCAAGTCCCATGTTGAAGTGCTCATGTTGACTCCCCACTAAAAACACCTAAATGTGACAAATTGTTGACTAATATACTCCAAATGCACACCACAATCATGTGGATCCAAATAAATATAATCATTCATCTCATAAAGATCATCCATTCAGGGGAGGCATTTCTGATGAAATTAAGCTGGTGGTTTCGTTAATTTAGCTCTACTCTGTGTTAAAGAAAGTCATACGCATACCATACTATGAATTTCTTGAACTATCACTCCATTGGTTTATTTTTTATACTCTTTGTGTGTAGAAAGGAAGCTCGGTATTGAAGGTTGTTAAAGAGCTTACAGCATGACCAAAGTGGATATATTGTGCCGCAATGCTCAAGCCATGGACGTGTTCAAGAAACAGGGAGCAGAGCACCAGTTGAGCTACTTGTGCAAGATTTGCAGCAAGGGATTCGTCTCAGGACGAGCTCTTAGCAGTCACATGAGAGTCCACGCCCCTGCCTCCATCGCTGCAGACACACTTAGCAAGGGTTCCGGGGATTGGGATGACAAATTAATGCAGGAAAAGGAGAAGGATGAAGAGGGATTGGATAGTAATGGAAGTAATCTAATGTATGATCTGCGAAGAAATCCCAAGCGCAGTTGGTTGTTTGAAGATCAGGACTATTCATTTCTATTGGGTCACAGGTTCGATTCCAGACCCATCGATTCTTCTATAAATTGTGATCTATGTGGGAAAGAATTCAATTCTTGAGAAGGACTGTTTGGTCACATGAGTTTCCACTCGGAGACCCATCGAGATAGTAGTGATTCCCATCTTGAAGAATCACAGCAACACGAGATGAAGGAGCAAGACAAAGAAAAAAGTGAGAGTGATGTTGCGACTGAGATTGATCATCCGAGAGGGAATTCAAGCAGATTTGATGAGTGGATGAAGGGAAAGTGATCCAAGAGACCCAGGTATGGAATCCAACTTATTAATCCCCATAAGCAATTTGCTTTGGACACCAATAATGAAGAAGAGGACATTGCAATGTGCCTTGTAATGCTTGCAAGAGGAGTAAACACTGTTACAGACCCACAAGCCCAAGTGGCTGAGGAGCCTGAACCAGGTGACCTCAAGCTTCCCAACACTGGTATGCAGCTTCCGAAATGCATCAGGAAGAAGCCCAAATCTAAGAAAATTGATGGAGATGTTGTGCTTTATGATGATGACGTTAAGAAGGCCAGGTACAGATGCATCACTTGCAATAAGGGTTTTCAATCCTATCAGGCTCTGGGAGGCCACAGGACTAGCCACAAGAATGTCAAGAGCTATTTTTCACAGATAGAGGATGAGAATGAGAGTCTATAAGAAGATATTATTGATGAGGAGCCGATTCATGGATCACACTCTAAACTACCTGGAAATTTGTACAAGCCTCATCCCAAGGAGAGGACTAAGGATTCTTGTGTCAGAGTAAGGGATGAAACAAGGACGATGGAGGCTGCTGCCTTTTCAAGGAAGAAGACTCCAAGGGTCCATGAATGCTCAATCTGTCACAGAGTCTTTTCTTCGAGTCAGGCTTTGGGAGGTCACAAAAGACTCCATTGGGGTGGTGTTGGAGCTTCTGATACTGTTAGTACCATTTCTAGCAACAAGGACACCCTTATGAAGCAGGAGCAGATGCCTGAAAGAGTGGAGTTTTTGGATCTAAAATTGCTTGCCCCTGTTGATGATGACTGTGATGATGGAAACCTCAATAATTTAGGTGTTAATGCAGTAGATTCTCATGGAATTTCCAATGTCGAGACCCATAGCCCTCCTTATTTTCAGCCTTGATTGATGGGCATCTACTAGAAAGAGGGATCGTTCTTGTGCAATAATCATATCAATTTGAGTAAAGATGATGAAGCAGAGAGTAAGACTGGAAAGGAAATTGGATTTGGCAGGGGATGTGGTTCAAACTTCCCAGTCAGGGCACAACCTTGGTTGTAATTGTAAGTCATACAATTGTCTGTAATTGATTCATTGTTAAAAATAATGTACAGTTCTATTAGTATATACTCTGAACTTTCAAGCAAGAACACCCATACTTGGTTCATCAAGTATATTCAACTTTCATTCTGATTTTCACCAAATTATCAATCAGTAAAAGGCATGTTAATAATTAAGTAAAATATACTTGGTATCTAAAATGTTTTTGACCGTGATGATGCCCAACGTTTTGAATATGATTTTATCCATTTGCAATATGAAAGAGTAAACTCTAACCAGTAATATAATAACTTTAGTTTTTATAAGTATCACTTAATCTCTATAGGCAAACCAAGTGATATTCTATTAGTGTTGCATATGTCTCATAGACCAAGGGTGGAGCCTCGAAGCTTAAGTGTTTGGAGAAAATTAAAGACTCTTATTATATTATTCACTCAACTATGGTGTAGACCACCCTACACTAAGAAATCCAGCGACCATGTATGGAAAATATGGCATCTTGCTTTTGATTGTTGATGATGTTTTTTCATTATTTGAACATCTTTCTAATGAATCACAGGTTTCAACCAAATACTCTCTATATGTAATATACTAGTATTTGCACTTTTTTTTGGTGAAAAGCAACGCCGAAGACAGCTTTGCGCTAAGCCTCCCGTTTTCTTTAGAATCAACACATTGAATTCGACTCACTGATGAAAGAAAGGTGTTGAAGTGTGTGTGGGATTGCTGCCTTCCTTCAGCGATGGAACCAGGCGTAGGTGTAGTGGAAACAGTGAACTCGGTGGAAAGTGAACAGTGGAAACAGTGAAAGGTTTTTCGGAGGCAGCTGGTTTGCAATAATCTTGCGGCATAGAAAGATATTCCAGGCATTTCTCCCATTCCCCCCTCCTGATTTTTGTTGCTGTTAAGAAACGTTTTTTGGACGCAGCCGGTTTGCAATAATCTTGCGGCACGGAAAGAGATTCCAGGCACTGCTCCCATTCCCTCTCCTGATCCTCGTTGTTGCTATTGGGCCTTGATGCACTGCTTCCTAGGTAAAACGCTCGCTGTGTTAGCTCTCTGTAGTTTATTAGCAAGATTGGCAGAGTCCAATTACAGAAACAACATCGTTTCAACCAACTTTGGGATTCTAGGATCTAGCCCTCCTAAATCCGGAGAGGGATCTCTCCAATATGTACAAAGATGGATATTGTCTTTGAGGTTTAGAATAATGATATTAGGCTAGTTATGAAGTCCAAGGGTTTTGTTTGGTTTTTCCGGATGGTTGAACATAGCTTCTGTCTGAGGCAGAAAGATCTATGTGCGCATAGGTTCAAAGGTGAGAAGTTTCAAGCACCAGAATAAGATTTGATCAAGAAGAGAAGATGATGGCGGGTTTTTAGTCCATTGGGCTATGGAGTCATAAGAGGATTTAATTGAAACAATCATGTTCAAGAGTGGTCTATGGGGCAAGTCATCTATGCCTAAGGATATCTTTAAATTTTGATTTATGGAATGGAGTGATACAATAAGAAAGGAAAGAGCAGGATACGAACAAAAAAAGAGCGACGGGATACGGCCCAGATGCTGAAACTAACTTGACCTTTGACCGAGGAGCACTTAAGAGAAACATAAAGTAAACTAGGATCGGTAAGTACTTTGAAACTATCCGGCCTTTGATACACTTCTAATAGAAAACATATAAAAACAAAAGGAAACACAGAGATAACACAGAATGGCCTAAGATCTGATAAGTACTTCGAAACTAGTCAGCTTTTGACACATCCTAAGGGAGACAATCAAATAGTTGAGCAAACAAGAAAGGGACTCAGGGCTAACCTTGATTTCCTCAATTCATCCTCACACAACACATATCGAAAGTAACATTTGAAAATAACATTCAGCTGTGACAAAAAGATGAGGGAACGCCAGCATCCCTGTACTTAGACTGAATTAAATCACTTTCAAATAACACAGTTGAATGAAAACATTTAAATAAATATTTCTCAGCCAGAGAAGGTTACTGATATACAGTAGGTCCTAACCCTGTTTAAACTGTTCTTTATAGTGGAAAATGAAACAAATTGAAAACAGAAACAAAATACAAGTTACAATGAGAATCACATCACCATCAGCATAGACTAGGATCCCATAAATCAGCTTGTATTGATGGTTCAAACCAGTTACAACTTCAGATCCAGTGTTTTAATCCATCTCTCTTCACAACCTAACCTATCTGTTACAAGCAGAGCTCCAAGAGCCAGTGAAAGCCTATCTAAAATCAAGAGTTTTTTGCTCAGAGGCAGTTACAAAACTTCAGCAATTACATTAACAACCAACCAATCCAACCCCTCACTCATCCTCTACTGAAGTATTTATAGAAGGATGAGGAGGTGAGATCTGATGAAAAGATCTCAGATACAATTAATGCAGAATTAGTGTCTTCCTGGCCCTTGGAGGCTCGATGAATAAATCATACAGGTGTCCTGCTGCATTAATGGGTTTACACTTATGAAGTAAGCTCGGAGGGAGCTTTTGTTAACCTTTGAGGCTCTGCGCGGTGTTAAGGTTATTCTGCGGACATTCTTTCATTAAATTCCTGGCAGAAATAACTCTTCAGCTGTTCTGAGGCAGAGATCTGATCTTGTTCAATAAATTCAGCCTCTGATTGAGCGTCTTGAGACAATAGGTGGCACTGTAGTGGTTGAGGAATCAATGCGCCTCAAGTATGGCGGTGAAGGTCCTTTCTGTCTGATAAACATTTTAAGTTTTCTTTAAATCGTGTTTTTAAATCGGGGATTAGGCTTTTGATAACTGTCTTAGCCGTAATCCCCGTAAAAACTGTCTTCAATCTTCATCTGTTGTGTTTTGTCTTCAAAACTGATACTCTTTAACTGTTCTTTTGAATAAAATAGTGTCTTGTCGATGTGCAGGGCCGCACTGGGCTTTTAAAGGCATCAATGCCCATGAAGCATTGAGAAAACAATGGAGCGAAAACCCCGCAGATGGTTCTCTTTAACAGCTCATAGGCGCAGGAAACGTCTTTCCCGGCCCTCTGCTCTCTTTCATTATACAAATGGAAAACCATTAAAACACCTGCAAAACACAAAAATGATTAAGAAATCCTGCGTTTTAGGTTTAAACTGCTTCGGAGGCGGGGAAGGAGCGTAACCGTTGGATCATGGAGCAGGGGTGCAGATTGACGGCGGAAATGAAACGGCGGGATGTAATGGGCAAAACCTTTGTAAATCAAAAAATATATCATTTTCGACTTTACAAAGGAAAAAAGCGTTTTTGTATGAAAGGCGAGGGTATCATATGGTGGGTCCGGCGGGACTGATCGCAAATCGCAAAAATGGAGAACGCGATGGCGGATTATGTGACGGAGAGAAAATGTGATATTGCGATTCGTGATGAGCGTTGGGGAAAAATGCAATTGGAGCGGTCGCATCGCAAATATTTGTGATGCGATCAAATCGCATCGCAAATATTTGCGATGGATCAAACCTTTCAAAAAATGAAAATGCGATTATGCGATGGAAGCCCGATTGCGGGCCGTTGGGCGCATGGAGAACCATATGACCGAGGAGTTATATAGGGAAAGAGCTTATCGCGGCGCAAAATTTCGATTTTGCGATGGATCGCAGCGCAGATTTTTGCGATGAACACTTTTAAAACAAGACTGCAATTGGAATTTGATACAACGCTTTGCGTGGCATGAGTTTTAAGAACTTCCGGTTCCGGAAACATGATATATGGATGAAAAAGGGTTAGGAGACTCAGCTCGAGGGCTGAGTCTATACATAAAACATGGCTGCTGTGGCTTTTGAAGGGTTTTTGAAGGAGATGAAGGTTTCGGTAAAAGGTTAAGAAAGGTGGGTTCTTAACCTTAAAGGGGATTTTAATGAAAGGAAATCGAGAAAAATGAAATTGTGGGTTTTAATGAAACGGAGAATAGAAAATGGGGTTAGTGTGGAAGAAAAGGAAGGAGAACAAGGGTTATGCGGCAATATTTAATCTTGAGGATTTTGAAGGATTTGAGGAGGCTTTTTAGGATGTAACGGCAATGTAGGATGCGGACGAGAGGAAAAGCCAAGAAGGCCTTATAGAGACTTCCAGAGTCAACAAACTAAACAATGAAATTTTTTCCTTGAAGGAAACAGAATATATTAGCCACCTTTTGGTATAACAAAATATTATAGGTGGCTAACAGTGGCTCCACTTGGGGATGATGCCTTCTTGAAGGCATCAAGAATTCAGACTTGATTTCTTTGGGAGGCTGACTTGTGCCTGATCCTTTGGATTTCTCTTCTTTCGCTAGATGATCTTGCTTTGCTTCTGAAAAATAATATCAGTTATGAAAAAATAATGGACTTCATCAATACAGCTTTCTACCTGCCCAATTCTACAGGTCTAGCATTTTTTCTTCGTCAGAGTGCACTTGGATTGGCAAACTCTATCCATAACATTTTATTGTTTTTGAAAGCAGGAAATCTAATCTATTTCTACTCCTTATTTCTCCCTGAACTCAGATTAAACGATTGAGCTTAGATATTTCTCTACCTAATCTACTGTCCGTTGGGATTAAATTGTCCAACAAACTTTCATTCTCTAACTTCTAAGACAGAAATTCAAAAACAGTCAAGTCAAGATTGAACTGTTTGACTTGCTATGATCTATGGCATAAAAACAAGCTGCACATAGATTATTATTTGCAGAAAATTTAAAATCAAAACAGAAGGCTTAAGATCTAAAAGTTTCTTATTATGGCCTTCTCTCTTCCTTTCAGCTCTGTTTTTGCTTTTTCTTTGAGTTGTCTTTACTTTTCCTTTGGTTCAAGTTTTGAGCTGATTAGAACCAGGTCTTGATATTTCGTGACTCATATAAGAAATCATACTTTTGAGTCATCATCTATTGGAAAATTTGGTTCAGATTTTGAGTTTGTTTGAACCTTCATTTCTATCCTAATCTATCTACTGATAAGCCAAGATTAAACAGTTTGGAAAATCAAATTCACTACCCTATCAGCAGAAAATTTAAAACTAATTAGTCAAGATTAGGTTGTTTAACTAACTAGAAGTGTGTTTTGCAGGAGTGGCATTTAAGCTTGCACACTTTCAGATTTATTTCTCTTTTTGGTTTGGGGTTGTACCTTTATTGTTTTGTCAATCTGCCCTCTTTTCTTTCTTTTCTTTGTTTTTGTACTTTTGAATTTTTTATTTTTCTTCAATGTAGAAAAACAACAACTAACTACATGCCCAGAAGTGAGCTTTATGGACATTCCTATCTAACCTATTCTAAACATGGAGTATTTACATATTCATATGATACAAAAGTGCTAATGCAGCCAGTTGAGTAATGTCAAGAAGAAGAAGAAACTCTGGTTGCTTGTCAGAGGTATCCATAGAATATTTTGAAGATTAATCTTCAAAACTAAGGCTATCACAGAAGGTGACAGCTTTTCATGTCTCTGGCTCTTCCAAAGGATCAATGCTTGATAATTTGAGCCAGTTTGGATTTCCACACACTCTACCATAGGATCAACAAAGAAAAGGTGAAGGTTCTCTTCTTTTTGGTCCTCCACAATTGGTAGATCATCTACTTCCAAGACATCAGCTTTGAGGACTATCTCTTCAGTATGTAGCTTGGAAGTATCATCATTCTTAACCTGCAAAATAGAAAACAGTGAAATATCTTCTTTCTTTGAATCTATGCTTGCTTCTGATATAAATTCAGGCTCTTTAAATGACAGACTAATATCAGTGAAGGGAGAAGTTCCTTCTTGAGAAGATGATATATCCACAGCAGGATAGTCTTCTATTTGTTTTTCTCCTTCATCTTCCTCATCTTTTGAACTGGAGGACTCATCATATTTGACAGTGTTGTCCTCTTGTGGCCCCTTGTATGCTCGTATTCAGTGGACTAAATTCTATGAAGAGGTTATTATATCGTTGAGCAGGGGTGTATTCAATGGTTTCCTCTTGCTCAAAAATTTCTTCATTGTTCTTCTCTTCACCTTTTGAGTTGAAAAGCTGTTGATTCCCAATTATGTGAAAGCGATTTGTGATGGATTGAAATGGGTGATTTCTGCTTTCAAGTTGATGATGGTGAAACTCATAACACCAATCGAATGCAGGTTGCCCTGCGTGATTAATTTTTGCTTGAAACTCATCATCATCAGACTGATCGAAATTTGGAAAATCATCGGAATAAACAATTTCATCAGTCGAACATATTGGGTTATCAGCAGGTCTCTCTTCATTATGATTTACAAAAGAATTTTCTAAATCTGTACAACAAAGTTCTCTATGCGAATGGGCAAGAGTGTTTGTTTTGAAAAAATTTTCAGAGACTGATTGTTTATAAATATTCTATTCTATTTCCTTCTCTGTCAAAGGGGAAAATGTTTCCATGTCCCTTTGCACAGAAGTACAGCAATTCTCTATCTCTTGCGAAGACTGATTTTGAGGCTGGATGTCTTCTTGAGCCTCAGATATAAGGGATGATGAATCAATATTTGAGTTTTCAGGGATATCTTGAGGAACGTCCATTATTTCTTGGATCATCTCTTCCTCAACTGATTCATCTATATTCTTAAAATTTTTCAATAGGAGATTAAACTCATGAATGGTTGTTAAAAGATCTTCAGGATGCATCTCTTCCAAAGCTTCCTCATTATCTATAATGTGTTGGGTGATGTTTTGTGATGGATCATAATATATTGCAACCCATGATAATGACGTAGCGTTTTCTTCATAGTTCTCATAGAACACATATTCAAGGTCTCTTAAAGAAAACAAACTACTAGATCTTAAGCATTCATACCAATCCCTAGCTTTTCCTTCTAATGTTAACATGACAATTTTCATTAGGCAGTCTTCATGCCATTCAACTTTCAACCTCCATACATGTATATGAAATTTGATGAGATGTAATAGAGGGTCATCAAACTTTTCGCCTTGAAAAAGAGGCAGGTTGTCATCCCAATTCACCTGGGGCATCTTATGTAGAAACCCAGGGATATGATCTCTACTCATTGGGGCATATCTTCGTTGTATTCTTGGAATCATAATTGTAAATCAAGAAAGAGGTCACTGTGTCTGGTCAATCAGTTCAGGGTCTTCTACTAGTGGAGTCATTTGGTCTTTTGGGAATTTCAGAGTGTGGAGTCGCCAGGTGGAAGATTTTCAACTCCTAAGGAGGTAAAATGTTCTATGGTCCACCACCATATACCAATCTAAAGAGATCATGGGTATTCTGAGTCTTAGCAGTATTTAAAATGAAAAGAACTCAAAAGTCCCCAGTGGAGTCGCCAGAAATGTTAGCTCTCTGTAATTTATTAGCAAGATTGGCAGAGTCCAATTACAGAAACAACATCGTTTCAACCAACTTTGGGATTCTAGGATCTAGCCCTCCTGAATCTGGAGAGGGATCTCTCCAATATGTACAAAGATGGATATTGTCTTTGAGGTTTAGATTAATGATATTAGGCTAGTTATGAAGTCCAAGGGTTTTGTTTGGTTTTTCCGTATGGTTGAACATAGCTGCTGTCTGAGGCAGAAAGATCTATGTGCGCATAGGTTCAAAGGTGAGAAGTTGCAATAACCAGAATAAGATTTGATCAAGAAGAGAAGATGATGGCGGGTTTTTAGTCCATTGGGCTATGGAGTCATAAGAGGATTTAATTGAAACAATCATGTTCAAGAGTGGTCTATGGGGCAAGTCATCTATGCCTAAGGATCTCTTTAAAGTTTGATTTATGGAATGGAGTGATACAATAAGAAAGGGGAAAAGACAGATGCAGAACAAAGAGCAGCCCAGGATCACAGTAAATTGCTGAAACTAATGACCTTTGACCCCGGCCGCAAGAAAAACATAGAAGCAAACTAGGATCTGGTAAGTACTTTGAAACTATCTAGCCTTTGATACACTTATGATAGAAAACATATAAAAACAAAAGGAAAACACAAAGATAACACAGGATGGTCTAAGATCTGATAAGTACTTTGAAACTAGTTAGCTTTTAACACATCCCAAGGGAAACAATCAAATAGTTGAGAAAATAAGAAAGGGACTCAGGGCTAACCTTAATTTCCTCAGTTCATCTTCACACAACGTATATTGAAAGTAACATTTAAAAATAACATTAAGCTAAGACAAAAAGATGAGGGAACGCCAACATCCCTGTACTTAAACTGAATTTAATCATTTTCAAATAACATAGTTGAAAGAAAACATTTAAATAAAGATTTCTCAGCCAAAGAAGGTTAATGATATACAGTAGATCCTAACCCTGTTTAAACTGTTCTTTATAGTGGAAAATGAAACAATATTGAAAACAGGAATAAAATACAAGTTACAGTGAGAATAACATCACCATCAGCATATACCAGGATCCCATAAATCAGCTTGTATTGATGCTTCAAACTAGTTACAATCTTCGAATCCAGTGTTTTAATCCATCTCTCTTCACAACCTAACCTATCTGTTACAAGCAGAGCTTCAAGAGCCAGTGAAATCCTATATACAATCAAGAGTATTCAGCTCAGTTACAATTACAATGCTTCAGCAATTTACATTAACAACCAACCAATCCAACCCCTCACTCATCTTCTACTGAAGTATTTATAGAAGGATGAGGAGGTGAGATCTGATGAAAAGATCTCAAATACAATTAATGCAGAATTAATGTCTTCCTGGCCCTTGGATGCTCGATGAAGAAATCATACAGGTGTCCTGTTGCATTAATGGGTTTACACTTATGAAGTAAGCTTGGAGGGAGCTTTTGTTGACCTTTGAGGCTCTGCGCGGTGTTAAGGTTATTCTGCGGACATTCTTTCATTAAATTCCTAACAGAAATAACTCTTCAGCTGTTCCGAGGCAGAGATCTGATCTTGTTCAATAAATTCAGCCTCTGATTGAGCGTCTTGAGACAATAGGTGGCACTGTAGTGGTTGAGGAATCAATGCGCCTCAAGTATGGCGGTGAAGGTCCTTTCTGTCTGATAAACACTTTAAGTTTTCTTTAAATCATGTTTTTAAATCGGGATTAGGCTTTTGATAACTGTCTTAGCCGTAATCCCCGTAAAAATTGTCCTCAATCTTCATCTGCTGTGTTTTGTCTTCAAAACTGATACTCTTTAACTGTTCTTTTGAATAAAATAGTGTCTTGTCGATGTGCAGGGCCGCACTGGGCTTTTAAAGGCATCAATGCCCATGAAGCATTGAGAAAACAATGGAGCGAAAACCCCGCAGATGGTTCTCTTTAACAGCTCAGAGGCGCAGGAAACGTCTTTCCTGGCCCTCTGCTCTCTTTCATTATACAAATGGAAAACCATTAAAACACCTGCAAAACACAAAAATGATTAAGAAATCCTGCGTTTTAGGTTTAAACTGCTTCGGAGGCGGGGAAGGAGCGTAACCATTGGATCATGGAGCGGGGGTGCAGATTGACGGCGGAAATGCAACGGCGAGATGTAATGGGAAAAACCTTTGTAAATCAAAAAATATATCATTTTCGACTTTACAAAGGAAAAAAGCGTTTTGTATGAAAGGCGGGGGTATCATATGGTGGGTCCGGCGGGACTGATCGCAAATCGAAAAAATGGAAAACGCGATGGCGGATTATGTGACGGAGAGAAAATGCGATATT